>WNNJ02000443.1:0-14524 GCA_012934845.2 Pomphorhynchus laevis
CCCTCCTTTCCAATCCGCTTTCCGCCCTAATCACTCGACAGAAATCGCATGCATAAAAGTGTACAACGACATACTCATTTCTCGAGACAAGGCTCTATATAGTGTTCTCATCTCCGTCGACCTCTCCTCCGCATTCGACATTGTCGACCACTCCGTCCTCCTTTCTCGCCTTCGTTATGATTACGGATTTTCTTCCTCCTCCGTAGCATGGTTCGCCTCATATCTATCCGACCGTTCCTTTCGCGTCTAATCTAATTCATCATACTCCCCTCCCATCCCAATTTTTTGTGGAGTCCCACAAGGTTCAGTCCTAGGTCCCCTGATTTTCTCTCTTCTGCTTGGCGATCTATCTCCGTTTATCAAACCTTACTCTTTTAAGGTCATGCAATACGCCGATGACATTTTAATATATGCTCATGCACCCGCACATCGCATACACGATATCGGCATTTCTGCCTACAACGGTCTTTCTTCTATCTACAAAAGTCTCTCCAATCTCCATCTCGTTCTAAACCCCGAAAAGTCCAAAATAATGTGGATCCTCCCCCGTAAACCAAACATATATCCTCCCACTGTATATTTTGCCTCATCAATCATCCCCATAGTCCACAATCTCACTTTCTTAGGCTTCCATTCCGATGATCACTTTTCCCTTAAACCCTTCGTCCGTGACAAGGTCCGCTCATCTAACTTAATTCTCCGTGATATCCGCCGTATCCGCCCCCTTATCGACTTCCGTTCTTGTATGTCTCTTCTTTCATCGCTTCTTTTCCCTAAAATCGATTACTGCTTTAGCCTTTTCGCCAATTCTCCAAAATCCATCATCCTACCCCTACAACGAATAATCAACACCGCCGTTCGAGTGCTCTTTCATCTCCGTCGCTTCGACCATACATCCACATATTTTGCCCAACTCTCCTGGCCCACCATCCACATCCGCATCAAACTCCGCCTTCTTCTCGTTACCTTTCGTCTCATCGCTGTTGGCTCCCCATCGTTCATCAACCTACCTTTTTTAGACGACACTCGCTCCACCTCGCTATCGCAACGTTCCCGTTATTCCCTCTTACTCCACGTTCCTAATTACTCCAACAACTACGGTCTCCGATCCTTCCTCGTCGCCGCCTCACTCGCCAAGAATCAACTCCCTCTCGACGTCCGCCGCGCCCCCTCCTTTATCATATTCAAACACCTCCTCCATTAACACCTTCTCGACACCTGATTCACATTCTTGTTTTGTTGTGGTCATGTAAGCGTGCGCTGGCACGCATTTGTCACGTTAAAATAAATCGTTTTTTTTAAGCAGTAACAGGACCAAAACACGAAATGTAGGCGTGGGCTCATTGCTGATGAGGTCCACCCAAGCTGATTGTAGTGTACAGTGATACTGATAGGATTAAAAGAACCACACGAGGAAAATATGAAACCGACCTATGAATAATTATTTATTATTTATAGTTAGTTATCTTGATTTTGGATTTATATATAGTATAATATACTTAGATTCAGTTATCTGATCTGATTTGTTTTAGTTACTATAGGCAGTTATATTTTGCTTCCAATTAAGCAGAATTATTGATTCCTATAAAATATTCAATGATTTAGTAATATTTTTACAACTAGTTTTTTATTAAGAGCGAACAACTTGAACAGTTGATGAAAGAAACTGACATTATATTGAGTACATACGCTCATTTAATTGATATGGTTATTCCCAATGTTGATGTGGAATATGTTGTCGAATCAGTACACAATGCAATTGAAGACTGCGAACACCGAGCACAATGGGTACCAGCGTCGTGGATATATTAATAATATATAAATGTTTAATTATCAGTTAAAATCAATTGTACAAATCTGATTAAAGAATAACTTATGATTTTTGGTCTTTTACATAGCCGAATTATATCATGTGAGACAGCAAGAGAGGTTTGTATGTTTTTTAAAAAACAACACAATAATATTAAAAAAGATAAATACAGGAGAACGTTTGTCTTCTTCGTGGAGAAATGTCATTCTTTTAACAAGACTGGCTGCTACCACCAGCCTACCACGTTCTTACCCTTTAGAGCCGTCGCCAGAATGCTGACACCATATCCACGTTAAATGGCGATGCTAACGTTTTGGAGGAGGTATGAAGTAGCACGTGAATCCCCGGTAATGTGCTTCAATCTTTTTCCTATCTCCTTAACAAGCGCTAAAGCGGAAGAGCCCAGTGATCCATAAGTCTCTACTCCAAAAGGGCAAAATATGTGGGACATTGTCAAGTCGGCAAATTTCAGTCGTTTCCGCTATTCGGCATATAAAGCTGGTTCGCCCGCTCCTCTAGCTGCATTCCTAACATTGCTGGCTGCGAGGATGTCCACGCAGATGGCGTCCCACATCAAACATTTCCCTTTACGCCAAGGGAAAATGGTGACTCCATCAGGACGTCGACCGTCCGATCTGCATACATTGGATGGCTCTAGAATGTTTGGGGCGTTGACGGTGTTGATGACTCATTCTCGAAATTCTACATGCTAATCTGTGTCGTCCTGACTCGTCAACAGACGCTCCACAATGACATATGTGTGGAGTACATGTAGGAAGGCCTAGTCTTAGGGAAATGATCAATCTCACAACCTCGTCATCGAACAAAGTTCCCATGGCACAAGTCGGAATTGTGTTTATCTATTTAATTCTTTATATTAAAATCAAGCTGTATTATTCAATAGAATTAAATGTCCGCTTATCTCTCAGTTTCATGTTGTTAAGGTGCAAAAGTTAATCAGATCCAAGGCTGAGTTAGTTAGTATATATTGTCAAAGCTTTTGCCGCGTTACGGCTTTGTAAGTTGCTCATTGTAACCCAATAATTTTAACCCAATAATATTAACCCAATATTTTTTTGGGGTTAACACAAATCTTGATTATAACTACTTACAATGAGCCACTGACGAAGTGGCTCATTGTAAGTCGTGGTTCATTTGGTAATCAATAATAACTAACTCAGCCTTTGATCCGATTAACTTTTGCATTATTATTCAACAATGTAAAAACAATCTACAATCATTTTGCATATGTTTAATATAAAAATACAGATTTTAATCGATTTTTGCATGATAATTATGCTTTATAAATTGCTTTAATAATTATTGAATATTAATGTAATCGATAATTTCATTTATTCATAAATAAATATTCTAGTTTACAATTACAACTTTAATATAAATACTCTTTACTTAACAGAATTAATAAAGATTCCAGAGATAGCGGAATATAGAGGTTTTTAAAATTCAAAATTTCTATCGTAATAATTTTTTAGTAAAACGTTTACTTGAAATAACATTGAAAAAATGCAGCAATATGTCCGTAAATAGAAATTCAATTATTTATAATAAGGAACCAAAGAAACGAGAATTTATTCTATAAAAATGTTTATTTCAATATTTCAATAGCTGCTGTCATCTTCAAAAACTTTAAAAAAAAGTTCCTGATTATGATAAAGGCTATTAAAATATAGAACTGAAACTTTTTATCGAATAAATTCTCGTTTTTTGGTTCTATTCTATAAATAATTACAATTAAACGAAACAAAATGGATATATTCAAAAAGAAATTCAATATTTTGTTTTCTTACTTATCACTATTTTTGATTTTCTATAAAAGAAAAAAGATCCCGATCCCATTTTGAAAGGAGAATAATTTCCAAAGGGATACCCATTTTAGAAAAACATTAGAAGCTATAAAATATCTATCTCTAGAAAATCGTTATAATACATTTACGGCAAATCATCAAGCTTTGCTGAAAAATGAAAAATGCCATGAGAAAAACAATTTTACCAAAGATATTTGTATTTAAACGCATAAATAAAACACTTCCGTTGACGATAGGGCGTAGCAATGACAATTTAAATTAAGTACAAATTGTAAAGACTTAATGTGCATTAATCATTCCACAACTGCAACTTTTGCTGCTCGAATGACTCGATCGTGTAGTTTGTATCCTGTTTGAACAACATTAAATATACAATGGGAATCTGGCGTATTTTCAGATTTTGACACTTGGAATACAGCTTCATGAAAAGCGGGATCAAACGGTTGTCCCACATTGGTTTCAATTTCTTGAAGTCCGTACTTTTTGAATGTGGATTGCATTCCTAATAGAATGATATCTAGGCCCATCGTTAAATTACTTAACGGCTTATTTTCAGCTAAAGCCGATCTATCCACGCTTGAAAGAGCTCTTTGCAAATCGTCAACAATAGCTATCAAATCTTTGCATAACGCTTGGACACCGTACTGTTTTGCATCATGTATCTGGCGATGAAGACGACTTCTCGTATTTTCAGATTCTGCTAGTGCTCGCAAATACTTGTCCTATTTTATAATTTAAAATATAAATGCTGCGTTAAAATCTAATTCTAGATTAAATTATCAAAATATTGCTAAAGTTGTATATATATAGTTTATCTGTATTTTAATGTTGTATACAAAATAATAAAAAAATTGACTACGTTGCTGTCTGGATACATATTGCCGGATTCGATTAGTATATTTTAATTTAATAAACATGCAATATACTTAAGTTTTTCTACGTTTCGACCAGAAAGGTCATCGATAGAAAATCTGAAATAAAAAATAAGAAGGCCTACGAACAAATAAAAGTTTACAGCAATTTATTTAAGTTATATCTCGTCAATAAAATGCAGGACAATCAGCTAACCAAATGGACTACCCGTCATCAATTGTCCCATCCAAAATTTTTTCCTTTTAATACTAATGAGGATAGTCTAACTTTTTAGCCGACAATGTATAGTATATTTTATAGTAAATGTTAAGTAACTGCGAAGTATTAATTTATTTAACAAATTTTATTAAGATTGTCGACATCAATAAAAAGAAATATAAATATTTCTCATTACGTTATTATAAATATTACATCATTAGCATATTTTGGCCATTCTATGGATAATAAACAATTTGCTTTGTATTAGAATAAGATACATAAGATAATAAATTTTCATCAAGGGAAATACGTCATTGACATGTATTTGGCCGTGCAGTTTTGTTGGGTCGTGAAATAGAGGCCGAAACCTGATAACATAGATGTTCCTCCTGATGGCATATAATCCTTATTCGAATGAATCGAATATTATATATTATTCAATTTATAAAAATTGACTTTATATTTTTAATATTTCAAATGTAAACTTTTTATAAATATCCATTTTGTAAAATCTTCTATAATTAATTATTATTGAATTAATGGAATTAATTAATTGAATGAATAGAATCCTTAAATATTTTGATAAATCAAAATTATTTAAAAGTAGGGACATCTATATTTAGACAAGTAAAAGGTGTTCCAATGGGTGGTAATAGTAGCCCAATTATAGCTGACTTGTTTTTAAGCTTTATATAACATGAATTTGTTCATAACTGTGTAAAAACTAAATCTCAACAATATAAATATATGAAATATATGTTTCGATACATTGATGATATATGTGTATTTAATTCTAATGATTTTTATTCAATTAGTGAGCACATTTATCCAGAAAGCCTTATTCTTAACAAAACCAATATTAATGATAAAGAAGGTGTATATCTAGATATGAACATTAAATTAACATTAACTAAAACTACTATTAATTTATATCGTAAAGATGACATATTTAAATTTACAAGAAACATATTTTTGCATGAGCATTCATGCATACCATATAATATAAAATATAATAGATTAAATAATGAAATTTTAAGAATTGCAACAATATGTAATGATATTGGCTTTCTTCAAAATCATTTTAATAATTTAATAGATACATATTTTAAACTAGGTTACTATAAAAATAACATCAAGCAGAAAATAGTAAAATATATAAATCAACACAATAATATAAAGAATAAATTTAAACTCTTAAGTGGCAAATTTTTATGGATGGATAATAAATAATATACTTTGCATTAGAATAAGATACTAGATAGTTATTTCAGAGGAAATACATCATTAGCATGTATTTGGCCCCGCTGCTATGTTGGGTAAAGGAGTTAGGGGCCGAAACCTGATAGCATAGCAGTTCCTCCTGATGACCTCTAATTATTATTCTGATACTACGTCTGTTATTTATTAGTCAATTCATAAAAATGACGTTTATTTTAAATTTCAATTTTTTCTTTTAACTTGATTTAAATTATAGAAAATGTAAAAACAATTATTAATTTTAATATTTAATTATTAAATTTTGATTTAGCATTATTATGTTTTGTTTATTTTATAATTATATTAAATACGAAGACTCAGTTAGCTGATAAAGTTAGCGAAATATCAAAAAAAAATAATTTTCCTTTGATCCGGCTCCAACAATTCTTTAAAAATTAAAATCCATCCATATAAAACATTTTTTGCTCAATAGATGATAAATATTTATTTTCAAAAACAGCTATTTTTAAAGATAGATGATATATAATTAATGATAGTAGTAGTTTTGAGTTTAAATCCAAGAATATTAATGTGCAACGCGTGAGATATGTGAGGTTCTTAAGAATTTCTTGGCTGTCAATAAAATATTTCAATAACATTACTTTTATTTATATCCATCGAACCCTCTAATTCCGTGCGTGCATTGTTTTTCCAAAATTCATAAGCAAAACTTTCCATTAAGACAAATTGTTTTGATGTTAGCAGCTTTAATAAACAAAGGTAAATTATTGTCAATTTTTATTTTTATAAAAATAAAAATAGAAACGATTACATAACAAAAGAATCGTTTACAACATAATTACAAAATATTTAACGTAAAGTCAGGTTTGTTATTTGGTGTAATAATTTGCCGTTTCTATGAATGTAATAAATCAGATCAGGTAACTGAGTCTATGTATATTAAATTATTTATAAATTCAAAATAACGATAAATTTAAATAATTAAATGATAAATAATTAATAGAATTAAATATCCGCTTATATCTCAGCTTCATGTTGTTAAAATGCAAAAGTTAATCAGATTAAAGGCAGGTTAGTTAAAAAAAAGTTTGAGAAATAATCAACATACAATAAGTCACTGACGAAGCCGTAACGTGGCGAAAGCTTTGGCAATATATATAATAACTAACTCAGCCTTTTATCTGATTAAATTTTGCATGAATAATTAAATAATAAATAATTACAAATAATTTAATAATTTTATATAACTTGTATCAAGTTAAAAAATTTTAAAGTGCACACAAAACCTATAATCTCCTTTCATTTTCGATTACATAGTTAATGAATTATTTCGATATTTATAACATTACAATATTTCGATAGCTCTTGCTATTATCATCGGGATTAAAATTAAATGTTCACAAAATTTTCATAGATAGCATTTATTAAATTATTAATAAATTAAACATAATGATAAAATAAAAAATAATTAAATAAAAGCACTTCGCCGAATGGCTAAACTATAAACTTTAATAATGTGAAAATAATTGAACCGGAGAGCAGTTAGAGAAAACGCTCAATTAAAGCTATTGTCATCAAGTTGTTTCAACCTTCACTGAATATTCAGAACGAATAATTAAATGATAAATAATTAATAGAATTAAATATCCGCTTATATCTCAGCTTCATGTTGTTAAAATGCAAAAGTTAATCAGATTAAAGGCAGGTTAGTTAAAAAAAGTTTGAGAAATAATCAACATACAATAAGTCACTGAAATTAATTTAATTTATACAAATATTTATACAAAAATTTAATTTATACAAAAATTTAATTTATATTCAATTTATTAAAATAATTTATACTTTGTATAAATTATTAATACTTTTTACTTGGTTAATACTTTTTACTTGATAATTTAATAATTATTATATATTTTGTAATGAAACTTGATACATTGTAATTTTAATTTCTCCTGTATTTTCACTTAAATATTCGTGATGGTGACAGATTTATTCTGTCGAAGTATTGAAAATCAATTCAATTTTCATTTGTATATGACTTTTAATTCAACAAGATTAATTAAAATTTTTAATTACTCTGCATGTTGCTTTAATACTATCCATAAGCCAACACCATACGCTACATTTCAGTATTGGGTGCCCTCATCAGTTACTGATCCAATACCTACGTTTCACGTTTCGGTCCTTTTAATGAGGTCTGACGATCACTCGACTCGTTTGCTTTTATTGGTAATTCGATTTATTGAAAGACTTTCATCTTACATTTTGCAAATTTAATTGAAATCATTTTTGATTTTAAATTAAATCAACGTTTTATAATTGTATCCAATTATACAATTAATTGCTATTATCAAACTAATCATCAATAGCTTGCGTCTTAATTTTAGTTAATTTAATTGTGCAGTCATTGTTACAATTGAAATTTTATATGACACTGCAAGATAATAATTTAATATTCAGAAATTAGTTGGAAGCGAGAATATATTTAATATTTAATATTTAAATAATATTTATATAATATTTAATATTTATATAATTAATATATTTAATATTCAGTTGCGGTGCTAGCTTGGTAGCTCTATGAAGTACCCTCTATGAACTAATATGTTCTTTTGAATTTTGGAAGCGAGAAGCTTTGTACAGGTCAGATATGCGGTGTGGATACAGCGGTTTATTCAGTGAGTGCATCATTTCAGCGATCACCGTCGAACGTTGCTATAAAACCTGATGTGAGAACTGCACTTTATTAATCGTATTGCTTTCTACAATACTGAGTTCATTTGTCCATCGTTAGTTAATACTCTTCATAATGATTAATCAAACATTAAGATAAAGAGAGCTATTCTCCAGAAAATATTTAAGTGATGCTAGATTATGCATCAAAAATTAATGAAACTGTGCAGCAACAGTCTTATTTAAATAATTATCCCGTATTATAAGAATTTTAATTACAGACCAGTCACACTCACAGACATGTCTGATTAAATCAACGGTATCAACCTGAATTTTTTATTTGAAAACAAGACATTGATTTAAAATAACCTGTAAAATATTAATACCTTTATATCTTCCATATTCTGTTTAAGTTCCTGAATTTCCTTTTCAGTCGAATTCATATCGTTTTCATTTGATTTGATCTCGTAATTTATTTTATCATTGTCTGACCGATTACACGTGTTATTCGCGCAATCGGAAGTCAACAATCGCGTTTGATATCGCGCTATCGTGTACCTGTTAAATTAAAATTACAGATAATCGTTTAACAATTAAGATAACTTTCTATGGAATATTATAGAATTGAAATTAAAATATAATATAGAAAATATTATTGTAATTCACGAATAAAAATGAATCAAATAAAATTAGATTCAAAAAATCCTCATTAAATAATTATAGGAGCGTATGTTTTTAAATAGTTGATACTTTTTAATGTTGTTCTATTTCTTCAATAATATGTTCTAAAATAAATAATTTACAGTTTTAATAACAATTTTTTTAAATTCTAATAAACCTGAAATGTTTGAAAAAGAAATAGTTAACCTCTTCGTATAATGTCCATAATCGATAGCGTTAGACTTCCTCCTCTTCGGTATCACTACTTTCAGATAGCGCCTGATCATCTAGAATATCTGAATCAACCGATCCACTGACAACTAGCCGGCCTTTTTCCAATATCGTCTGTTTGTTTATAGTGGGCGTGATTATTTGATCTGTTTCACAAAAGTCAGTTAATAATTCTGTTTCATAATTAAAACTTCCGTTCGATTCATGATAAACTGTCATTTAACTGACAGTTTATCGAACGCATTCTATTTGCGTTCGATAAACTGTCAGTTAATTCAGAATCAGATAATGTATGTACGTCATGTGTCATATAATCGACGGTCTGTATACTAATTTCGGTTTCTGGCTGTGAGTTTATAGGTAAAGATTCAGGATCATCAGCGTCGTTATTATTTGATGAATTGTCACATTGTTGCAGAAAGGTGTCAAAATGTGGCTTAATTTTGCTTGAAAGAATTTGGGGCTTTACTGTGATTGCAGAGCTCAATACTTTTAGTGTGAATTTTCCGTTTTCTTCTATAAGTACACAATCTCTGTAGGAACACAATTTATGAGATCCTGTAAAAACTGACGTATCGACACTGGATCCTGGTATATTAGCTAGCGTGAAAGTTATTTCATTTGTATTGTTAAATTCAATGTATCCAGGAGCGGACTGATCAATTGACGATGGAAGAGAGTCAACTGCCAGATCAAGTGCCTGGAAGGGGTTCATTCTTCGTGTGGGATTCTCCATTATGGGGTTAGCAATCTCGTAATACGGTCGGTTTAACATATCAATACTAGATAATATAGCTTTTGAATTTCCTCTCATGAGTGCTATTGATATTCGTTGAAAGAGCCGTGCAGATGCAACACAAACGATCAGCATACTATCAGTCTCTCCTAGACGTCAAAGATAACCAGAATAACTTATCAGTAGTATGAGCCATCTTGATAACGTTTTAGCTGTCTGTTTGAGTTTTGAATAATCGCAGTTTTTCAAATCGCTTAAATTTAGCTGCAAAATTATAGAAAAATTAAATCTTGATTATAAGATCATCTTTATTAATATCAAGAGTTTTTAAAATGCGACATTGTGTTATTTTTTTATCCTTTTTAAGAATCTGGCATTTGTTTTATTTAGATTGCATAAAACATGCATGATAACAATGATCATATATTTCGATGGAATACGGAATATGTCGAAAGCTGATGTCGGTTTACTGCTAAACACATACCGATCAGAATACTATTTTACTTATTAACGTCAAAAATGACGAAAACACTCATCTGTAGTATGAGCTATTTCGATGAGGTTTCGGCTGCCTGCTTGACTTTTGAAAAATAGCATTTTCTCTAAATAGCTCAATTCAAACTGCTAAATTCTTGTAAACAAAAAACTTGCTTATCAGACATTTCTATTCATATTAGTCAATTCATTTGTTGCGTCATAAGATCATTTGTTAAAAATATTCAAGAGGTTGTCATATGTATCATTAAGATTGGATTAAACAAGCGTAATAACAACAGTCTAGCATTTTCATTGAAATATGCCAAAATCGTAAAAGCTGCTGTTTAGTAAAAATGTCCACAGTTAACGATCAGCATACTATTTGTAACGTCTAAACTTCCATGATTACTGAAAGCACTAAGCAGTATTATTAGTTATTTTAATTTATATTTTGAGGTCTGCCTGGTATTTTAAAATATAGCATTTTCTATAAATTGTTTAATTTTAGCGCAAAATTATAGTAAACTTAAAGGTTGCTCCTTTTGAACTATCTTTATTTATATCAAGTGTTTAAATTATGCGAAATTGTGTCGTTTTTATTATTCAAATGAATTTGGCAGGTGTATCATTCTAATTGCATCAAACATTCATGATAACAATGGTCATGGATTTAAATGGAGTACGGCATTATTTTGAAAACTGCTGTCCCATAATTACTGGTCAACACTAACGATCATCATACTGTTAATCACTTTAAAACGTCAAAGATGAACGGAAGAACTTTTCTGTGGTACAGGCTAACTTGATGACGTTTCGGCGGTTGGCTTGACTTTTAAACAATACCATTTTCTAAAAATTGCTTAATTTTTGCGGCAAATTTGTAGTAAACTTAAAACTGGCTAATTAGATCATTTTTATATCTCACATTCGTTTGAATGATTCTTTATTGTGCAATTTTATTATCCTTCAAAAAACCTTGGCAGTTGTCAAATTAAGATTGCATGAAACATGCATGATTACAAGAGTCATAAATTCAATGGAATACGTCAATTTTTTTAAGCAGCTATCAGGTAATAACTAGTCTACCAAAACGATCAGAATAATATTCGTTACTTCTCAGCGTCAAAGATAAACATAAGCAATCATATGTAGTATGATGCATCTTGATGACGTGTATCATCGAGATTGCATTTAACAATCATAATAAAAACAGTCCAGCATTTCATTGAAACAGGTCAAAAGCTGCTGTCGGGGAAAACTTGTTAGCCCTTATTGATGAGATTACTATTTGTTACTTCTAAGCGTCAAAAATGAACAAAAGAACTAATCTGTAGTATGAGTCATCTCGATGACATGTCGGCTGCCGGCTAAAAGTTTGAAAAAATAGCATTTCCCCTAGATAGCTTAATACGAACTGATGAATACTCGTAAACAAAAACTTGCTTATCAGACCATCTCAATTCATAAAGGTCAATTCATTTGTGGCGTCATGGTGTCATTCTTTAAGTTACTTAAAAGATTGTCATATGTATTACAGAGATTACATAAAACAAACATAATAACAACAGTCTAGCATTTGATTAAAACAGGTCAAAATGTTGAAAGCTGCTGTAGATAAAAACGTAAACAGTCAACGATCAGCATACAATTTTAACGTCTAAACTTCAATTATGTCCGAAGGCTAAATCAGTGATATGATTCATTTCGATGACGATTTGGCTCTCTGCTTGACTTTTAAAAATACCATTTCCTATAAATCGCTTAATTAAAGCGTCAAAATTATAGTAAACATAAAAGTTGCTAACCAGATTGTCTTTATTTATATAAGGCGTTATAATGATGCTTGATTGTGTCATTTTATCTCACTTATAAGAATTTGGCGTAACTATCATAGGATTGCATCAAACATGCATGATAAACATGCTCATTGATTTTAAGAGAATACGGCAATTTGTTGAAAGCTGATGTTAGTTAATACCTTGTCAACACTAACGATCAGCATACTATCAGTCTCTCCTAGACGTCAAAGATAACCAGAATAACTCATCAGTAGTATGAGCCATCTTGATAACGTTTTAGCTGTCTGTTTGAGTTTTGAATAATCGCAGTTTTTTAAATCGCTTAAATTTAGCTGCAAAATTATAGAAAAATTAAATCGTGATTCTAAGACCATCTTTATTAATATCACGAGTTTTTAAAATGCGATATTGTGTTATTTTTTTATCCTTTTTAAGAATCTGGCATTTGTTTTATTTAGATTGCATAAAACATGCATGATAACAATGGTCATATATTTCGATGGAATACGGCATATGTCGAAAGCTGATGTCGGTTTACTGCTAAACACATACCGATCAGAATACTATTTTACTTATTAACGTCAAAGATGAACGAAAACACTCATCTGTAGTATGAGCTATCTCGATGAGGTTTCGGCTGCCTGCTTGACTTTTGAAAAATAGCATTTTCTCTAAATAGCTCAATTCAAACTGCTAAATTCTTGTAAACAAAAAACTTGCTTATCAGACATTTCTATTCATATTAGTCAATTCATTTGTTGCGTCATAAGATCATTTGTTAAAAATATTCAAGAGGTTGTCATATGTATCATTAAGATTGGATTAAACAAGCGTAATAACAACAGTCTAGCATTTTCATTGAAATATGCCAAAATCGTAAAAGCTGCTGTTTAGTAAAAATGTCCACAGTTAACGATCAGCATACTATTTGTAACGTCTAAACTTCCATGATTACTGAAAGCACTAAGCAGTATTATTAGTTATTTTAATTTATATTTTGAGGTCTGCCTGGTATTTTAAAATATAGCATTTTCTATAAATTGTTTAATTTTAGCGCAAAATTATAGTAAACTTTAAGGTTGCTCCTTTTGAACTATCTTTATTTATATCAAGTGTTTAAATTATGCAAAATTGTGTCGTTTTTATTATTCAAATGAATTTGGCAGGTGTATCATTCTAATTGCATCAAACAATCATGATAACAATGGTCATGGATTTAAATGGAGTACGGCAATATTTTGAAAGCTGCTGTCCCATAATTACTGGTCAACACTAACGATCATCATACTGTTAATCACTTTAAAACGTCAAAGATGAACGGAAGAACTTTTCTGTGGTACAGGCTAACTTGATGACGTTTCGGCTGTTGGCTTGACTTTTAAACAATACCATTTTCTAAAAATTGCTTAATTTTTGCGGCAAATTTGTAGTAAACTTAAAACTGGCTAATTAGATCATTTTTATATCTCACATTCGTTTGAATGATTCTTTATTGTGCAATTTTATTATCCTTTAAAAAACCTTGGCAGTTGTCAAATTAAGATTGCATGAAACATGCATGATTACAATAGTCATAAATTCAATGGAATACGTCAATTTTTTTAAGCAGCTATCAGGTAATAACTAGTCTACCAAAACGATCAGAATAATATTCGTTACTTCTCAGCGTCAAAGATAAACATAAGCAATCATATGTAGTATGATGCATCTTGATGACGTGTATCATCGAGATTGCATTTAACAATCATAATAAAAACAGTCCAGCATTTCATTGAAACAGGTCAAAAGCTGCTGTCGGGCAAAAACTTGTTAGCCCTTATTGATGAGATTACTATTTGTTACTTCTAAGCGTCAAAAATGAACAAAAGAACTAATCTGTAGTATGAGTCATCTCGATGACATGTCGGCTGCCGGCTAAAAGTTTGAAAAAATAGCATTTCCCCTAGATAGCTTAATACGAACTGATGAATACTCGTAAACAAAAACTTGCTTATCAGACCATCTCAATTCATAAAGGTCAATT
>WNNJ02000445.1:0-47858 GCA_012934845.2 Pomphorhynchus laevis
TGTCAGTTTCCGCTCGCTACGCTCGCGGATTGAGCTCAATCTATCGATAAAAGGTCATGCCTAAAAAAGCGCGATCTCAGATCCCTGTTCCTGATCAAGAATCTTCCACATCGGAATGCAATGATGGTTATACCAGCTTTGAAGTTGGATGCGATTCCAAAGATTGCGATGTATGGACACTTGTTCGTGTTAAAATATCCGACCACTCGGTGTATAAACGTAAACATTTCACTTGCGGTTTTTGTACATCAGTACGACTACTACAGTTATCCTGCTCATCTACTCCTGTATCACACACGACCACTCAGACCTATGCTGTTTTAGATGTTTCCCTCGCATCAACACCTGACTTCGCATCATATAATCCCATTATTAAACCTACTCTCTCACACACTCCTCGTTCAACTACGTACCAAACTTCCATTAATCTTTCTCATTCTAACAATGCTAACGGTAAAGCTTTTCACCTCGTACCTCATCTTTCCTATTCCTCCCCCAATCTAAATAAATCTCAAAATTCTTTAATCTCCTCACGCACTCCTTACTCGACCTCCCTTGTATCACCTCTCAATAATTTACACCCTTCCATCAAAATCATTTCCAGTAACATTTCCGATCAACTGATTCAACACTCCATTCCTGTCACTCATGCCCAACCTATTTTAATTCTCCTTACTCTACCTCCCACGTAACACTTCCAAATAATTTACATCCTTCATTTAAAATCATATCCAGTCACATTTCTGATCAACCGATTCAACACCCCGCTCCTGTCACACTTGCTCCAACCAACATTAATTCTTTATCAAGCACCCCCGTCATTTCCACTTATATCTGCTCATCTACCTCGAATCCTACCAGCTCTGTCCGTCCACCACTTCCACGAAATCGTTTTCCTTCGCGCGATCGCTGTATAATCATATCAAACTTAAAGCTTTCCGAATCTGCTTCTCCAATCTCGCCTCGATGATGATGTATCTGCTTTCAGGTCTATCCTAGCAACCATTCTTCCTAATGATAACCCATCACTCTTCAATAATATAGCTCCTGTATCCATTATTCGTTTAAACAAATCAACTAAATCCAATCATCTCAGTCCTCCACTCTTAAAAATCGTTTTCTGACATAGTTCACATGCCTCTTCAGTACTCTCCCAACGTTTTAAACTTCTTACCACTTCATCTACTTGCTGTATATTTCCTGACCGCTCCTCTTCTGATATTGCACAGCTCAATTCAGCTCGCAGTGAAAAACATCGACGTGAAACAAACGGAGAGTCATCCTTATCTATACGTAAAATCAACGGAAATTTTCACGTTCTTCACACAAGGCCAAAAATTCGATGGCGTCCCATCTCTCCCCCTTGTCTTCTTCACTAGTCGATCTCGCTCCTAAGCATACTTTTCGTCTTAATCTATTCAATACTCGCTCCATTCTTCATAAAGCTGATATGCTTCTCGATATCTTCGATCAATTATCTATCGATATTCTCTGCATTACCGAATCCTGGCACTCTGACTCCGACGATCTGGCTATTCGTCGTCTATGTCGCTCTGGTTGTTCTCTAGTTGAATCAGCTCGTCAAATTACATCTCATACATCTACTGCGACTAACCATGGAGGTATTGTTGCCATTGCTCGTCACCCAATGTCTTTACGTAAAATCAACGTTAACATCCGTTACACTTCGTTCGAATTACTCATATGCAGATTATCAATGCCTTTCCCTCTGGAACTTGTGATTGTATACCGTCCAGGTTCAGTTGCCCCATCACGTATCTTCTTTAACGACCTTGCAGATCTAATGTCTCACTGTTCATTGTCTTATACTCCTTCTTTTGTTCTCGGTGACTTTAACATTCGTCTTGATCGCCCGTCTGACTCTGACTCTATCACTTTAACTAATCTTTTTTCTGATTTTAACTATAAATTACTTTCAACAAGCCCAACTCATATTCTCGGCGGTGCTCTCGACATCATTGCTGTTCCTAACTGCTTCAATGACTATACCTCCTTGTCAATTACTGATCCTGGTTTCTCCGATCATTTCCTTGTCACTCTTACTCTTACTCGTCCCCATCCTCCTTCTCCGCCTTTACCTTTATCTACACCAAGTCGACCCTGGAAGCTTCTCGATATCCCTGTTCTCTGCACAGCCTTACTCAATTCTTCACTCTTTTCACTTCCTCTTAACTATCTCCCGATGATCTCTGCATTCTGTTTGATTCTGAACTTACGTCGATCCTCAATAACCTTCTGCCTAGTCGACTTCGACGTTCCCAGCGCTTGCGCCATGCTCCCTGGTTCGATTCTGACTGTAAGCGTTCTAAGCGTCGACTCCGTCACTCTTTTCGTATGTATAAACGCTTTCTTAAACGTTCACCCAACTCACTCCCTCCAAATCTTCGTAATTCCTACTTTTCTCAACGCCGTTCACATCTCATTCTTATACGTACTAAACGTACTCTCTTTTGGCGAAATCAACTCGAGTCATCTTCCAAAACTAAATCTCATTGGAAAATCTTAAACTCAATTCTTTCACGATCATCTACCCCTTGTAATATAAATCCTGATGAATTTTCTTCTTATCTACAAACTAAGCTATCTAATTTACTTTTCCTACTACCCATAGCCCCCTTGTACCCACTCTTATCTTTAAATACTTCCCTCCCAGAACTATTCCACCTTCTTCCCATTTCGTCTGATGAAGTTTCTTCGGTTCTGCTATCATTACCTAATAAAACCTCTCCTTCTGACCCAATTCCCACTCACTTGCTTAAAAATATCTGCTCCTTTATCTTACCCTTCCTAACCACATTGTTCAACTCGTCCATCCGTAGCCGTACATTGCCTTTCATCTGGAAATGCGCTACTGTTCGTCCTCTCATCAAAAAGCAATCTCTCGACTCCTCAATACCATCTTCGTACCGTCCTATTTCACTTCGCCTAACTCTCTCTAAACTCCTTGAGCGTCTCGTTCTTAAGCAAGTTCATACATATATCTTTTCCTCTAACTTGTTTCCTCCCTTCCAAGCCGCTTTTCGCTCTAATCACTCTACTGAAATTGTCTGTCTTAAAGTTTATAATGACTTACTCATATCGCGCGATCATAAATTATGTAGTGTCATAGTTTCTCTTGACACTACAGGAATAGATAGGAATAAATTTTCCAAGGAATAAATTTTCAAAATATAAATACATACGATTTTAGTACGCTTTATACAAATCTAGATTTAGTAGATATTAAAGAAGCGTTAGTAAAATTAATTAACTTATATTCGGAAAAAGATATACATATATATGTTATAATAATTATAACGCCTATCTAACAAAAATTAAACCATCAAATAAATATAAATATATGGATAAATTGAATTAATAGAATCCTTAAATATTTTGATAAATCAAAATTATTTAAAAGTAGGGACATCTATATTTAGACAAGTAAAAGGTGTTCCAATGGTGGTAATAGTAGCCCAATTATAGCTGACTTGTTTTTAAGCTTTATAGAATATGAATTTGTTCATAACTGTGTAAAAACTAAATCTAAACAATATAATATATGAAATATATGTTTCGATACATTGATGATATATGTGTATTTAATTCTAATAATTTTTATTCAATTAGTGAGCACATTTATCCAGAAAGCCTTATTCTTAACAAAACCAATATTAATGATAAAGAAGTGTATATCTAGATATGAACATTAAATTAACATTAACTAAAACTACTATTAATTTATATCGTAAAGATGACATATTTAATTTACAAGAAACATATTTTTGCATGAGCATTCATGCATACCATATAATATAAAATATAATTATTATTATTATTATTATAACATACAAGACAAAGCCTATATGGCTGTTCAGTCTGCTCACGAAAAAATAAAATAAAAAATTAAACAAAATGTAGAATTGATAGAGTTAAGAAAATCAGGGATACGATAGTACATTAAATAATGAAATTTTAAGAATTGCAACAATATGTAATGATATTGGCTTTCTTCAAAATCATTTAAATAATTTAATAGATACATATTTTAAACTAGGTTACTATAAAAATAACATCAAGCAGAAAATAGTAAAATATATAAATCAACACAATAATATAAAGAATAAATTTAAACTCTTAAGTGGCAAATTTTTATGGATGGATAATAAATAATATACTTTGTATTAGAATAAGATACTAGATAGTTATTTCAGAGGAAATACATCATTAGCATGTATTTGGCCCCGCTGCTATGTTGGGTAGAGGAGTTAGGGGCCGAAACCTGATAGCATAGCAGTTCCTCCTGATGACCTCTAATTCTTATTCTGATACAACGTCTGTTATTTATTAGTCAATTCATAAAAATGACGTTTATTTTTAATTTTATTTATTTTATTTTTTATTTTTTAACTTGATTTAAATTATAGAAAATCTAAAAACAATTATTAATTTTATTATTAAATTATTAAATTTTGATTTATCATTACTATGTTTTGTTTATTTTATAATTATATAACAATACGTAGACTCAGTTAGCTGATTTAATTTGATCTATCGTCTGCTTTTGACATCGTTGATCACTCGATTCTTCTCCATCGCCTTCGTCATGATTATGGCTTCTCTTTACCCACTGTATCATGGTTTTCTTCATATCTATCAAACCGTACATTTCGCGTATATTCTAACTCTTCTCTCTCCCATCCTTCGTCCATTTCGTCCGGTGTTCCACAAGGCTCCGTATTAGGCCCTATACTTTTCTCTCTTCTTCTTGGTGATTTGTCTTCGATTTCTCATAAATTTAACTTCCATGTTATGCAATATGCTGATGACATTCTCATCTATGCTCATGCACCTGTTTATCGTATTCACGATCTTAGTGTTTCCGCTTCGGACTGTCTTGTCTCTATTTCCAATCATCTTTCTTCCCTTCGCCTTTCTCTGAATCCTGATAAATCCAAAATTATGTGGATCCTACCTCGACGTCTCGGCTTCGAAGCT
Source organism: Pomphorhynchus laevis (assembly GCA_012934845.2). Lineage (NCBI taxonomy): Eukaryota > Metazoa > Acanthocephala > Palaeacanthocephala > Echinorhynchida > Pomphorhynchidae > Pomphorhynchus > Pomphorhynchus laevis. The sequence continues at coordinate 4,999 of WNNJ02000445.1, forward strand.
CCCTCCGTATCATTGAATTCTACAATTCTTCCTATCGTTGATAATTTCGTTTTCCTAGGCTTCCATTTTGACAACCGACTTTCACTTAAACCTTTCGTTAGAGATAAAGTACGCTCATCTACCTTGATACTCCGCAACCTCCGTCAAGTTCGTAGATTGATCGATTTCCCTTCTTGTATGACTCTCATATCATCTCTCCTTTTTTCTAAACTCGATTATTGTCTTAGTCTATTTTCCAACTCACCTAAATCCACTCTTCTTCCCCTACAACGCATCGTCAACGCAGCTGTCCGAATTCTCCTCCGTCTTCGTCGTTTTGATCATACATCCTACTGTGGTATATAGTCAATAATCTCTAATTGACATGAGTATCTATAACTGTTTTTATAAACTGATTGTTTTCTAGATTGATAAATAAAACCTCTTTGGTTTAGACTTCGTTTACATTACGACAATTTATTTATCAATTTGTTATGGACAAGCTGTTGAAACCAGATGTGCTTTCATTGATAAAGGATTCGACGGATTCAGAAACACAGTGAAGGCATTGAAAAACTCGATTAAATGCGTTTCTTTCTTGTATTCCCGATCTTAGAGAAGAGCATAAAATGCCACTATTAACGAACCTGATCAGTGCAGATCTGTTTCGATACATCGAGTCTACCGAAATATTTGCAGACGCAATGCTTGCTCTAGAGGCTTTGTTCGTAAAGCCGCGCAATGTGGTGTTTCAACGACACGTTTTGTCAACGTACAAGCAAGCTTATCCACAAACCATTGATCAGTTTCTACATGAACTACTGCATTTAGCAAAATCATGTGATTTCGAGGATGTAAATGCGAAGCGTTATCACGATGAGTACGTTCGCGATTCGTTTATTCGAGGGTTGGCTTCTTTGAGCATCCGTCAGCGTTTATTGGAGCGGTCAAAGCTTTCGCTGGACGACGCTTATCAAGCTGCTCGATTGCTTAAACAGGCCGAATTACAAGCTAACTCGTACTCTTGTCAACCTGTGCAAATGATGGATCCTATTAATGTTGCAGCTAGTAGTGAAAATATGACGGACGACTCTCCGGCAATTCAAGTTAATGCTACCCGTCAATCTTGTTTCTTCTGTGGAAATGCAAAACATCCTCGAGCCCAATGCCCGGCGCTAAAAGTTAAATGCCGATCGTGTCAAAAAGTCGGTCATTTTGCCAAAATGTGCATGTCCAGGAAGCGCAATTCGATTGACTTGAATTCAATAGAGATTGCTCAAATTTCACAGCTTTCTTCTCCGGGTCTCAAGAACGCCATGGTTTCTATAATGGCTTACGGTATCAAAATGAATGCTCTGATAGATACTGGTAGCAGTTCAAATTTTATATCGTCAAACATGATAAAACGTTGTAAACGGTCAACTACTAAGTGTTACGAAATTGCTCGGATGGCATCGTCTTCTTTTCAAAGCGTTTTTAGGAAAACAGTTGCTCTCGATTTGGAGCTAATGGGCGAAAAATATTATGGTGTCAAGTGTTTTGTTCTAGACAACCTTTGTGCTGATGTAATTTTGGGCCATCCTTTTCTCAGGCGTTTCAAGCATCTTGCACTGGAGTTTGGAGGAATGCATGAACCGATTGTTATTGGGGCCCTGGAAGCAATGCATGTTGAACCACATCCGTTATTTGAACATAGGAGTATCGATATTCGTCCATTGCAAACAAAATCTTGTCGACGAACTCCTAGTCAGGACGCATTTATTAAATCAGAAGTAAAGCGACTTCTCGAAAACGGCATCATAGAACCAAGTTCATCCCCCCCCTGGAGGGCACAAGCACTCATTGTTACAAATTTTCAGGGAAAACAAAGAATGGTGATCGACTATTCACGGACGATCAATCGATTCACATTGCTCGACGCATTTCCCTTGCCACGAACGGATGATTTAATAGACAAGCTTTCGAACTATCGAATATTCTCATGCGTGGATATGAAATATGCCTACAATCAACTACCTATTTTACAATCCGAAAAAGAGTTCACCGCTTTCGAGGCTGCTGGAGGCCTTTATCAATACAAACGAGTGCCTTTCGGGCTCACAAACGGTGTAGCAGTGTTCCAGCGCATCATGAATAGTTTAATTGACAGAGAAGCATTGTCTGGTGTCTTTTCGTATCTCGACGACATTTTAATTGCAGGAAAGAATAGGGAAGAGCATAACGCAAACCTCCAGAAATTCTTAGCCATGGCAAGAAAATACCATCTAACATTAAACGAAACCAAGAGTGTGTTCGCATCCGAGTCAATAAGCGTTTCGGGACAGTGTATTGAGAACGGAATGATTAAGCCCGACCCACGACGAACTAGACCAATCTTCGAGCTCAAGAATCCGACGGATGCAACCGAACATTCCCATCTGCGGGGGTTGTTAACTTACTATTGTCGCTGGATACCTGGTTTTGCGCACCGCGCTCGAGATTTTGCTACAGAGACAAATTTTCCCATGGGTGAATCAGCAATGAAGAGCTTGAAGGATATAAAAGCAGCTTTAATGTGTGCCTGCCGTTCGTGTATAGATGAAAATTTACCGTTTGAAGTAGAGACAGATGCATCAAAAGTAGCGATAGCGGCTACCTTGAGCCAGCGTGGTAGACCAGTTGCTTTTTATTCGCGAGTACTGTCCAAGCATGAAAAGCGCAATCCAGCGATTGAATTAGAAGCTCTGGCAATAATTGAAGCTCTTAAAGAATGGCGTCACTACCTCATTGGACGTCCATTTCGAGTTATTACAGATCAAAGATCAGTTGCTTATATGATGTCTTCACATTCGAATAGGATAAAAAATGAAAAAATTGAACGCTGGCGATTAGAGTTATCCCAATTTCGCTTTGAGATCATTTATCGTCCCGGCGTTGACAACGTAGCAGCGGACGCTTTATCACGACTAGCATGCTCCGGCGTAACGACTTCTCAATCCGACTTAATAAAATTACACTGTTCACTATGTCATCCTGGTCAGACAAGATTGTGGCATTATGTCAGGGCGAAGAATTTGCCATTTTCTTTAAGTGATATACGGGAAGTTGTAAACTATTGTTCAACGTGTGCAAAGATAAAGCCGAGATTCTATCGTCCTTCCACCAGCGTCTTAATCAAATCACTTCAACCGTTTGAACGTTTGTCAATCGACTTCAAGGGTCCACTTCCCAGTAAAACAAACGCAAAATATATACTGACGGTCGTCGATGAGTTTTCAAGGTTTCCGTGGTCATTTCCGTGTTGCGATACTTCTGCCGAATCAGTTATAACATGCTTAAAGCAGCTTTTCTACCTTTTTGGGACACCGAAATATTTGCACTCAGACCGAGGAAGCGCTTTTGTGTCACGCGAATTCAAAGTGTTTACATCTTCACTTGGGATTGCTACAAGCCAAACTTCTTACAATCTGCGGGGCAATGGCCAATGTGAGCGATTAAATGGAACGATATGGCGTGGAATTCAGTTATCGGTGTTGGATGCGAAATTACCAATACAGTCTTGGGCGTCAGTTTTGCCTTCTGTGCTGAACTCAATTCGGTGTTTGCTGTGTACATCTACCAACGCAACGCCTCATGAACGTATGTTCAAGTACGACCGAGGATCTTCAACAGGCCGTTCGCTACCAAGTTGGCTTTTAAATTTGGGGCCGGTTCTGGTTCGTTGTCGTAATAAAGGAGACAATGTGGTACAAGAAGCACTGTTGCTAGAATCGAACCAGCACTACGCTAGAATACAACTAAAAAGTGGGCACGTTTCCACGGTTTCAACGCGGGACTTAGCACCTTGCCCTGAAGATCAACTATCATTGTCGTGGTCCGGGCCAGAAGATGGAACGACATTAGCAGAGTCAAACAATAGTAACCAAAAGGAATTCCTACATCCAACAACGACATCCATAAGCCAAGATCTTAACTTATCAAACTTTGAGGAAGCCTCCTCCCAAGCAATGGACGGAAATAGCAACGAAGAAGCTACATCAACCCAATCAAACTTGAATTTGGATAGGCAGACGATTACTACTCAAGTCAACCAATCTAACAACGAGGTACGAAGAAGTAAAAGACAGCGAGGTCAACCTGCTTATCTTTCAAACTATTATGTAAGGGAAGAATGTGGTATATAGTCAATAATCTCTAATTGACATGAGTATCTATAACTGTTTTTATAAACTGATTGTTTTCTAGATTGATAAATAAAACCTCTTTGGTTTAGACTTCGTTTCCATTACGACACCTACCATCTTGCTTCTCTCGATTTGCCTACAATTTATTTCGTGTTCAAATTCGTCTTATTATCGTTGCTTTCCGCCTTATAACTTTTCATACCCCTTCATTTCTCAACCTTCCTTTTCTTGATAATTCTCGTCCTGTTTACTGTTCCTTGCGTTCCTGTAATTCCCTTCTTTTACATGTCCCAAACTACTCTTCCTCCTTTGGACTCCGCTCCTTTCTGGTAGCTGCTCCTCTATCGTGGAATCATTCGCCCATTCATATACGCCAATCAACTTCCCTGCAGTGCTTCAAATGACAAATTCGATCCCATTTTAACAATTTATCTGCTTGACTTTTTCATTTTTGTTTGTGGACTTGTAAGCGTACAGCTTGTACGCATTTGCCACATTAAATAAATTTGTATTATTATTCTTTTTTTTATTTGTGATACATTTATTACAGGATTACAATCCAACGAAATTTGCCAGTGCATATTAGAAATCATCGATATCGATAAAGATAAAACCTATAAAGCTGTGCACTTAAAGCAGCTCAAGCAAAATCGAATGCTTTTTGGTATATACCCTAGTTAACAGTAATCTCTACGGTAAAGATAAACCGATTTTCGAAAGCGAAACTTCTGAAAATGAAAAATCAGTTGCTGTAGTCCTCAAGATTGGATGAAAATGCTATTTTTGTTTCAAATGTTCATTTTTTAAACGTAGACACTACGCGGGGTTTGTGCGCGAAAAATATGTTTCGATCCAGACCAAGAAACGGAACGCCCGACCTTATAAAAAAAGTATGTTTAGTATGCATAAGAATGAGATGCGAACGACGAAGAAACATGTAAGAAACATAAGATTTAGAGTGAGTCGGGAGAACGTTTAAGAAAGCGATTAAAAACACAAAAAATAGTAACGGAGTCGACGCTTAGAAAGACAACAGTAAGAATCAAACCAGAGAACAAGGCGCAAGCACAGAAACGTCAAGGTCGACAAGGTAGAAGGTGATTGATGATAGTCGTAAGTTCATAATCAAACAGAATGCAGAAAGTTTATAACGATCTACTTATCTGGTTCGATCAAAAATTATGTGGTGTCATAGGCTCTCTTTATCTAGCATCTGCTTTTGACCTCGTCGATCACTCGATTCTTCTTTATCGCCTTTGTCATGATTTTGGCTTCTCATTACCCACTGTAGTTTGATTTTCTTCGTATCTATCAAACAGTAGAGTTCGCGTTGGTTTAAACTCTTCTCTTTTCCATCCTTATTCCATCAGGTCCGGTGTTCCATAAGGATCTGTATTAGGCCCTTTGCTTTTCTCTCTTCTTCTAGGTAATTTTCTTCTATTTCTCATACATTCAACTTCCATGCTATGCAATACGCTGATGGCATTCTCATATATGCTCATGCAGTTGCTTATCATGTGCATGATCTTAGTGTTTCGGCTTCCAACTGTCTTGCCTCAATTTTTAATCATATTTCTTCCCTTAGTCTTTCTCTGAATTCCGATAAATCTAATATTATGTAGATCCTACCTCGACACCTAGGCTTAGATTCTCCCTCAGTATCATTAGTTAGAACTAATGATAGTTAGTATCGAAGTTATATCGAAGTTATAACTAATGATAGTTAGTATCAAACTAGTTAGTATCGAAGTTAGAACTGAGCGATCGATCAATCATACCCTTCAATAACAATTCAACTCAATGCTTCGTTAGGGATGCATTGCATGAGACTAATGTGATGGATTACTCCTTCAAACAACTTCCTGTTTTGGATTCTATTGTTCATCCCCATATATTGGACTCGAGCAGCGTCGGTCTTGATGTAGATAACAAATGTTCCGGCCTCAAGCATGCAAATGTTGATTTGTCAACTCCTGTTAACACTTCCTCGGGCAGTGATTGTTCTCAAAACTGTCCTCTAGGTAGCGATTGTACTGAGCGTCCTTGTGCTTACCCGCAGCAACTGCATCACCGCTGCAGTTTATGTGTTGCTCCTCCAGTAGCCCCGTTTATTGAGAGCGTTAAGGATCTTGCAAAGGCTAGTCAGATTATAGTTAGGCCTATAGATAATCTACGACAAATAGTTAGCCTTCCAAATAATAAACAACATGCAGTGATTCCTCCAAATCATCGTCGACCATCGATTACCCCTGAGACTAATTCTTCATTAGTTCCGTCTGCTAGCCCTAAACAATTTAGCTCTAGACAATTTAACTCCAGAAGAGAGTTAAACGTTATCGTGAGCGGTGTTGAAGAATCTCTCAGTAACAATCCCCAAAGTAGACTGGATGACGATATTATGCATCTTCGCGCAGTGTTTTCTAAGATTTTTCTCCAGTGCGATGTGGATGTTGCGAAGTGTCTTAAAGTTCGAAGAGTTTTTCGTCTAGGCAAGAAACTTTCAGATAGACCTAGACTTCTAAAAGTTGTTCTAGACTCAAAAGATCATGTTGACTTCCTACTCAAGCATGCATTTAGATTATCGCGCTCTGATTTTCATATACTCCGTGATTTATCTCCTGCAGATCGTTTGAGAAGACACGAGGCTTTCAACGAGCTGCATCGACGGCTGGAAAGTGGTGAGGGTAACTTATGTGTACGGAATTTTCGGGTGGTCAAGTGGCGTCCGACTGTCCGGTGGCATCCCTTACTCCTGTAGAGTCAGACCTCTTTAGTAGTGATGGTTCGTGTGTAGGAAAACTAGTAGACTTCGATAGTGTCACCGAGCGTGTCAAATTTTCCCATTATACGAACATTTTAGTCGGTTATTCAAATGTTCGTAGTCTCCTGGCTCAGTTCTCGGAAATTAAATTCATAGTTGCTTCGAAACGTTTTGATGTATTTTGTATAACCGAAACATGGCTACATTCTGACATTTCGGATGACTGTGTTGCCATCCCTAACTATTTTGTAATACGTTCGGATCGCTCATGTGGTAAACGTGGAGGTGGGGTAGCCGCCTATGTGCGAAATAGTCTCCTGGTATCGAATATCTCGGCTTTTCGCGACGATATTGGTTATTCCTTTGAAGGTATTGCTTTTACACTGGGAAATGGTCAACGATCCCGATTCTGCGTCCTTTACCGTTCTCCGTCCTATGAATTAAGATACGACTCTCTTAAATCACATTTGCTGAGTTTATCTTCGTATCCTCTGATTTTGCTCCTGGGAGACTTCAATATCCCCCAAATAGACTGGAAAAATAGTCATTCACGACCAATTCACGGAATTGGGAAAGTACTGAGTGACTTTCTGTTACTCGAGATGCTACTAGTTCAACATATTAAAGAACCTACTTGTGTGACAGGGACGCCTTCTATACTCGATTTGGTCTTTACTAAGTGTTTGGGTGACGTTTCAGGTGTTCGTTATGACGCACCAATTGGCAATAGCGATCACTGTGTACTCTCTATGCGGCTGTCGCTGTTCAACAGAGCCTCACAAAACTCTAATTTTAAAAAACGTTGTTGGGTAGGTGTTGATGCTAATCAACTAGCTGCAAGCTTCCCAAAAAATATCTGTGATAGTCTTCGTATCCACTTCGGTTTGGACGTTCCTGTAGTCTTTGATCTGCTCCATGATGAATTGATGCGAATTTCTGATATCTTTGCTACGCTACGTGCCTGCAAGTTCAAGCATGGACATCCTCCTTGGTTCGACAGAGAGCTTCTTGATGCTATAAGATCCCGCAACAAATTGTGGCGCGAATTTAGGCGTTCTTCTGCTTCAAAACGTGCCTACATCGACTCTCGGAACTTATGCAATCGGCTAAAATTTCAGAAACGCTATTCGTACGAAGATAGTATCGCCAGGGATGCATCTTTGAATCCTAGGAGGTTTTGGTCTTATGTAAGAAACAACAGAACACTTGTCGCCACAATTAGCTCAATCCAAACGCCAACTGAAACTTTGACCGATCCGTCTCTAATCGCCCAACATTTAGCTGATGGCTTCTTGGTACAGGCTTTGACCTCTAACAAACTGCATGACTTTAGTTGGAAGTATGTTCCGGTTGCTCATCGGTGTTGTGTTCGTCCACTCAGAGTGGATGAGGTGTTGAACGAGGTTATGAAGCTCGATTCGTTTACATCTCCGGGACCAGACAATATCGCCCCCTTCCTCGTCAAATCCCTAGCGAACGAACTGAGCAATGATTTAACTATGTTTTTCAGATACAGCTTAGACACATCTTGGATTCCTGACAGTTGGAAGTGTGCAATTGTGGTGCCTATTCCCAAAAAGCATCCTGCTAGCTTTTGCGCGGACTTTCGGCTCATTAGCTTAACTAGCGTATTCTGCAAACTTTTAGAAAGAATCATTGCTAGTAGAATCAGGGATCATTTGGATCGTAATCACATATTGGTTGAATCTCAACATGGTTTCAGGATCGGACGTTCATGCCTTACTAACCTACTAACTGCGCGTGAAAAATGGGCTGATGCTCTGGGGGCTGGGTTTCAGGTTCATACAGTATTCCTTGATTTTTCGAAAGCTTTTGATAGGGTACCACACGACGGCATAGTGTCTTTACTGTATCACTATGGACTTCATTCATATATTTGTGAGTGGGTCAGGGAATTTCTATCGAATAGGTCTTTCCGAGTTTGTGTTGGGGGCGTGTTTTCTTATTCGGTAAATATTAATTCTGGCGTACCGCAGGGATCAGTCCTTGGCCCACTGCTCTTTATAATCTTCATTAATGATCTGCTACTCCGCTTATCATGCTCTCATCTAGCGTTTGCAGACGATCTAAAGATTTGGTCGATCATTAGAAGTCCTGCTGATCGAGTATCGTTACAAAATGATCTAAACTCCCTGATCAAGTGGTGCGATTCTACCGGACTACGGTTGAATGTTGATAAATGTGTCCTCATGCAACTAGGTCGCCCTATTGAAACTCTAAGGTACTTTATTGGAGATATGGTCTTAAAGGAAGTGTCTCATCATAAGGATTTAGGGATTATTGTTCATAGATCCTTGAAAACAAAGTTGAACACCGACTTCTTTCTAGGTAAAGCTACTAGGGCGTTATATTGTATTAAAAATGCATTCCTCAGGTTAAGCTGTCACATGTTCAAGAGGTTATTCATCTCCATCGTCAGGCCACACTTGGAGTACTGCATTCAGGCTTGTTTCCCTGTCACTAAGCAAGAACTATTAGACCTGGAGTCTATTCTTAGGCGCGGATCGAGGCTCTGTATTGGCTTAAGTGGTATTGACTATTATGTACGTCTAAGTCGTATTGGGATGTTGTCGGTACGTGAGAGGTTCATATCCTTGGAAATGCTATGTATATGGCATATGTCGAATGATGTGGTAGGTTATCCCACCGATGTAATCACTAGGCGGGTAGATCAGTTGCGGGGACATAGCAGAGTCTTGTATAAATTTAGATTTGGCAGATTACCAAAAGTGTATAGACTCTCAAGAAGATGAATTAACATGTGGAATTCGTTGCCTGAGGAAGTCGTCGCAGCCCCCAGTTTGAGAACGTTTAAATCACGATGCTACAAATGGATACATGAACAATGCCGACATTCAACACTACCACTGAAATACCCTAATTAGCTACGTTGACTGACCATTTGCTTTTGTTTTATTTTTTTTGGACTCTGCCTGAATAGCCTTTTGGCTTTGGTATGTATTGGAATAATAATAATAATAATCTATCAAACAGTAGAGTTCGCGTTGGTTTAAACTCTTCTCTTTTCCATCCTTATTCCATCAGGTCCGGTGTTCCATAAGGATCTGTATTAGGCCCTTTGCTTTTCTCTCTTCTTCTAGGTAATTTTCTTCTATTTCTCATACATTCAACTTCCATGCTATGCAATACGCTGATAGCATTCTCATATATGCTCATGCAGTTGCTTATCATGTGCATGATCTTAGTGTTTCGGCTTCCAACTGTCTTGCCTCAATTTTTAATCATATTTATTCCCTTAGTCTTTCTCTGAATTCCGATAAATCTAATATTATGTAGATCCTACCTCGACACCTAGGCTTAGATTCTCCCTCAGTATCATTAACTACTAAAATTCTTCCTAGCGTTAATGATCTAGTTTTCCTAGCCTTCCATTTCGACAATTGAATTTTACTTAAACCTTTCGTTCGGGATAAAGTACGCTCTTCTACCTTGATACTCGAGGTATAAGAGCGTACTTATTGATACTCGATACTTCTACCTTGATTCTAGGCAACCTCTGTCAAATTCAAAGATTGATTTATTTCTTTTCTTGTATGACTATCATATATCTTCTCCTATTCTAAAGGCTTGATTAATGTATTAGTCTATTTTCAAACTCAACATATCCACACTTCTTCCCCTACAACGCATCGTCAACGCAGTGTCATGATTCTTCGTTGCTTTTATTATACGTCTTCCATCTTGCTTCTCTTGATTTACCTACCATTTATTGTCGTGTTCAAATTCGTCTTCTCCTCATTGTTTTTCGCCTAATAACTTTCCATTATCATTCCTTTCTCAACCCTCATTTTCTTGATAATTCTAGTCCTGTTTACTGTTCTTTACGTTCCCGAAATTCCCTTCATTTATGTCCCAAACTACTATACCTTCGTTAGCTTCCGCTCGTTCCTTGAAGCTGCTCCTTTGTCGTGGAATCATCTACCCATTCATATACGCCAATCAACCTACCTGCCGTGCTTCAAACGCCTAACACGATTCCATTTAAACAATTTACCTGCTTGACTTTTTATTTTTTGTTAGTGGACTTGTAAGCGTGCAGCTGGCACACATTTACCACCTTAAACAAATATATTATTATAGCAATCTTGTCTGGAATACTTTATATCGAATATCGTCATTTATTAATTGAAAATAAAATGGTTGTTAGCAGACGGAATCGTCAAACGCAATAGATCAGCACAGCGCGCATAAGTTCTTATTGAAAAGAGAGAAGGTTATCGTCATTTTACTGTGGATTATTTGCAGACCGTAAATATATTTACTGAAATTATCACTTTTCCAATGCCTTGAATTGACGATATAATTAATAATAAATCAGTCAATAGCGTCCTTTATACTTTATTATCAAGAACGTTGATCACCAAATTCCCTTACGAACTGATTAAACATTTCTTACGCTGTCGAAGCTATTGGCCAACTCTATAAATTTCGATGCATACCTTTCGGACTAACGAATAATGCAGCCACCTTCCAGCTAACCATAATTGATATCATAGAAAAATAAAATTTAACGGGGAAATGTTAATACTTTAAAAGCACAACAAGATCACTACATAAAACTATACAAATTTCGTGGTTGCTTTTAAGTATCAAAATGTATGATTTATAAGACGAAATTTAATATTACGGGATATCAAGTTTGTAATTGTAACTGAAGCAAAGCACTTTCCCATAACGACCGCTGCAAGACGTTCATTTGAAAGAATTTAGGATCTTAGATTTCAGATACATTAGCACCATAAACTTCAATCAAGCACTTACATTTGAGATTGGCCTATCTCTTAATACAAAATAAGGTTTCTATTCTCTCTTGGAAAATAAGGCTTATATTATCTAAATCTATATTAGCAATCAATTTTATAATACAAATATTTTAGCAAAACTGATGAATACTGTACCAAGCAAGTACCATGCAATGATGAACAAAGTTGCTCAGATTGGTTGCAGAATAATGGTGAAATAAACTACAAACATGTTTCGACAATAGCTCTAGCTGTCCGGGTCAGAATAATGTCACTACCAGGTAAGAGTAGACATCACAATTACTGAATATTTTTAATTTAAGAAAAATTACTAAAAATATGTTTGGAACTTAATATATAGCATATTTTAAATAACAAATTATCTTCCATTTTTTATTTAGACTTAGGTTGCTATACCATTTAACTATTTTTCCAAAAAAGTGTATAATCTTGAGATTATACACCTTAATCTTGAGATTAAGGTGTATAATCTAAATATAATTTTTATTTTATAATAAGTTACCCTTGCTTTGTCCAACATTATTGTCATTAACATCGAGGAATGTACTTATGTTTAAAAGTTCGGTTTTTGATATGAGTCATTGAATGTATTGAAGTTATTAAAAAATAATTAATAAAAGAGGTTTTTTTCTTAAGCGTTAACGACTTTTTATCAAATAAAAGTCGAGTCTTCATTACGTTCTACAGCCATTCTTGCGTCCCCCATAGATGCAACAAGCGCTCTAAGATTTGTATCACGGTTATGAAATCCCACTGTCTGCATTTGTTAAAGTTCGGATGCATAAAGTTGTTCAGGAGTTTGGTTTTTGATTTGTCGGCTTATGTTGCTGGGGATGAAGAAGATTTAATAGTTGAAACAACGAAGAAGTATAATCTTGATTTGAATTTTGTAAATTTTGAAATGCTGTTGTTGCATAAGCCGTTTGTCTATTGCTTGGTGATCGAATATAATCCACATTAAATGAAGTAGGTTGACTATTCATTTGATTATCGACTAAACCGCTTATATTTGAAGATATCAACTGTGAGTATACTTGTGGGGATGTGTCCCTAAGACGAATTAGGTTTTGTTGAATTTGTACAATCGGCCACAATGCTCGAGGATTTGTGTGGACAAATTTCAGGTATTGACCACTGACTTATAAACTCATGAATTACAAGATGCACTTGTTCTCTTTGTCTTTCGTCATGTACACATTCATATGTACGCAGCAGATTAAGTAGAATACCAGGATTGTGGATTAAATTATCTATATTTGGGTTAAAACTGGATTCCCGCAACATGTCGATTAACATGCCAGGATTTTCAGCAGCGTCTACTAATAATCGGCGTAGCTGTTGAGGGTTCATCGTAGAATACCGATCAGTGTTTTTGCTTGATGTATATTGCAAAGGTGAATATAACCGGTTTGTATTAGATACATATGATTTAGACGAATCGACTAAATTAAATTGCAAATGATTTAAAATGGATGAATATCGAGTATTTTTAAATGCAGTATTATGAGATGCCCCTGGGTTAGGCAGGGGGGTCTGTATTTTTAGTCCCTACTTGACTAGTGTTAGGTACTAGAAAAGCTAGAATTAGTATTCAGATGATTATCGCCAAACTGCTCATATACCGCATTAAGCATTTGTTCTTGAAAATCGCGATAAATTCTTTGTAGAACATTATATCTGAATGGTAAACTCTCAAGGTTAATCAGAGCCCTATCATGATTTCTCATAACTTCCTGTAGTGTTGTAGGATAAGCAATGCAGGATTACTCATAAGTCCTTGAGCCATATGATTACTTAGAAGGTTTTGAATTGCGTGTGGATCAGTCTGAATAGTGCCAAAAATATTTTGTTGTATTTCAGTAAAATTTGAATTTTCAAATGGAAGGCTCGAAAATGATGCACGTGGTAATCTATATATTGTTGCAGTTCCATCAGTATGCTGGTCAATATTCGGTTGTTTCGATACTAACCCATCCTTAATTGTTGGTGATTGCAGAAGCGACAAAGAAGCATTATTCAGTTGATTAGTTGTGGAGTTGTCGAAAGTTGACGTGGAGACATGAGTCGCAGGACATGCATGGTAAACTCAAAATGGTCGTCTTTGACGACGGGAGCTGTCCAAATATTGGAGTCATGAACTACATCAACTGTCTGGGCTTTGGGCAGTGCAAGGTTGCTCATAAAAAATAGTCGGGAAGATGGGTAGTCTCAATATCTAAGACTTTTCTCTAGTAAGGATTGGCCCATCTCGTCGAGACTTTTGAGAATCGCTTTAGTATTTCTACTCATCAGTGCGACGGACACGCGCTGAAATAGCTGACACGCTGTGCTACAATACGGGGAACCATTTCTACATGACATAAAGCGAGAAATGAAACGAATTAGCTTTTCCCTTAAGGGTTCCATCCTCCGTAACTTTCAGCAACTGCTGCCGCAAAACTGTATCCATTCTCCTCTAATTTGCGTTTATATTTCATTTCCTTGACACAGTGTCGTACTTGCTTGCGGCATAGCCAGGGTATCAGAAGCCATGAAAATATATGCATTTTGTTGGGGGTTGGTCACAGCAAAATCAACTGCTAAAGGAGAGTCCTTATAAAATAGAATGTCGGCCGGTCTCTCCCGCAAACCGCGAACTAGGCTGGGTACTTACTTTCCCACCCTCAATTCAGCAGGAACCGCTGCTTGAAAGACCGTATTCCTCAAGCTTTCATGTCGAATGCCGGGGTGGTCTCCAAACTGGCATGTTAGGGCGTGGACGACAAATTTATCTGCCATCCTAAGGCAGCGTCTGCATTGATAATCACTTTTGCAGAGAATCATCCCTAACTATAGACGAAGAAGTACAACAAATTCATTTGGTGTCAAGTTCATATGTGTGGCTTTGCTAGGAACGGTATGTAACCAAGCAAACGAGTGTGGACATGCAACTGTCAATAATCGGGCAGTTTTGAAGCGATCGGCATTCTCCAATAGCCGGCGGTGCGACACTTCGACAGTGTGACAAGATAATCATGGTTGATTTGTTTGTGAATTTTCTACATGTTGCGGAATGTTAGATTGAACGAATTCGTATCCAGGGAAAGTTTTAGGGTCAAGGTTCAATTGGTTAGCGACAGTGTCTACACTGGACAGGAAGGCTGCCTGAGAGTGTTGGAAGCAGCTTCGAAGGCCCTGTCCTCCAATCTTCAGCGGTAAGCAAGCTTGCATCCACGCTCACTTATCGGGCTGAATAGAAGTTATATTACTAAAACATTTCAATATCAAGAGGTCGAACAAACGAAAAAACTCTTCGGCGAAGGCGGGGTCTATAGTGTGCATTAAATGGTTTACCCGTGTAGCGGATGATGAGATCCCTGGGCATCTGCTCTTTATCAAATCAACCTTGTCAGCCCTATTAATTACTTCGCTCTTTTTTTAGTTAATAGACAATTCAATCGCAGGAAAATTTGCAGCAAGACGAGCCAGAGCATCGGCCACCGCCACAGAAGTGCCGCCTACTATTCCGTCGTCGTGGTACCACGTATTTTAACTGATACCTTCAATCTCTGAGATCTGGATGACAATCGGATTAATCGTCAGGCAAAACAGAACTGGACCAAGAGGATATCCTTGTTGTACCCCTCTTCGTTACTGCAGAAGTTTCAGGCTACCGAACCAAAGGCTCGAGGTAGTGCCGTAGCACCATGATGTCTATCGACTAATTTCAGGAAAATTCCTACTGATCGCGTTGACGAAAGATTTTCGGCTCAACGTATTAAAAACGTTAGCCAGGTCTATTCTAGCCCAAACCCAATCGACATCTTGATCATGAAGTTGTAGCCGACATGCTTGATGTACTATCTGTTCCATTCCGTTTGGCGTAGCTACACCGAGCTGATGCGGATGGAGGGAGTCGGCAATTCGCTGTCGCAGTTTGGAGCAAATGCACTTAGCGCAAAGACAACGTAGTCACCCTAATGGCAATGGAACGGATCCCTTCATCTGGTTTGTTTAATTCCATGAGATTAGCACCGCCGACAAATGGCACGGGGTCGGTCAGGTGAGTTACAGCGATCATGTTGTTGACTAGTGACGTTAGGCGTTAAAGCAAAACCCCATGATCTACCGACAGCATATCTCGAATATGTTCTGCCCTCAAACCTAAACAGGCAAGGGAGGAAGAGGATGGAAATGATAAGACTGCGGCCTCAACTATGTCCAAGTCAACCGACAAGGGGGTAATCAAATATGGTTATCCAGGACTTTGGAGAACATTATATAATAGGTGTAGCTCTGCCAGTCTTCCGCGTGTAGATTCTGAATATTTACATGTATTATTCGACGTGAGGCGGCGCATCGCCTTTCCGTAATTGCCATTTCTTGCCAATTCGATAACTTCCAAAAATTCCTTTTTCTTATCATGAGCTCCTCTGAATTTCCTGGGTGATCGAAACCCCGGAGAGGATAGGCAATCACATTCTCTACCACTTTCAAATTTGTCGATAAGTGCATTCATATTTGATCGAGTGTGGTCTCCGGCATGGTGCCGACCTGAGGTCTGTAGTCATAGCTTTGGGAAGCACAGTAAACGCTATCAATCGTGGGATGAGTTTGAGCACAATGCCTCTAGAATTAGCGATGAGAAAACATTCGCAACTCGGCGGCGAAGATTCCATGGAATGCGCTTGATCGTGTTAACTGGTGTCATCCAAACCCAAGTTCTGACCTGATTTTCGCAGCAAGAACTGCTCATCTTTTCAAACTGTAACGATGTCGTCGAGGTGTTCTCATCGGCGTCTAAAAACTCAGGTCTTGTATCAATTGATGGGATTACGTTGTGTGAGCTGATTGTCGGTAGCTGTCCTGATCCTGAGCAGCGCAAGTTCACAGGTACGTGTACTCGAAGACGACATGATACATTAAGGAGAAACGATTCACCACAAAACCTCATAAAAGAGGTGTTATAAATTATTAAATGCCCCTAGTAAACCAATTTTGATTTTTTCCGCTTTCTTAAACGGACCAGCTAATCCTATAGATTATTTTAATTGTTAAAGATTTTAATTGTCACCTTAAAAATTTTGGTTTCTTATAAACATTCACTGTTAACTAACAACTACTTACAATAAATAACATACAATCTAAAGTAAACACAATTATGTTCGTACTGTTATGAAGAACAAGAAGGTTAAATCTACAAGTTATCAAGTACAATGTGACTCTGATGATTGTCGACGCTGGTCGACGATTACAATCGCTACTGATTCAAATGATAATTCTAGTGGGTCATTTATGTGTGGATATTGTGCTTCCCTGCGCATTCAATCACTAGAAGAGGAAATAAGTGTTTTAAGAAAAGCAATTCAAAATATAAATCATTGCCAGTGCAACATGAATTCCAAAGATACATTAACAAATACATTCAATAACAGCACTCCTGTTTTATCAAATTCAACTGTGCATTCTAGTGGGTCAATTGTAAATGTTCACAACAAGAGACTCGAAGTAAGCGATTGCATAATGGATCAGTGTACAACAGGGAATGTGATATTGCAAAATTCCACTAGCAATCATCATATCAATCCAATATCCAATATTACCCCACAAACTCACTCTACACGGGTATGGAAGAATATTAAAGGACGTCATTTTCGAAGTTCATCCAGTATTGGTCAACAAAATTTGCAACTTGATTCCAAACTTGGTGGATCCAACTGTAAAGATCATTCCAGGGATATTAATTCAATGTCTAAATCGTCAGTGATGGTTGCAAATGTCGGAGAATTTTCCGTACATAAAACAGGAAACGGCCAGAATAAAGAACCATTGGCACAACCGCTAGATATTAATGCGCGAATTCGTGGCGAAAACCGAGATCGGTGCGTAATCTTCGCTAATATACCGGAATCTAACTCTTCGGAGCCGCAGCTACGTATTGATCATGACGTGAGTAGAGTTCGGGAAGTATTATCAAAAATATTTACTTCAGGTGAGGAATCTATAGCCTCATCTCTTCTAGTGAAATCATTGTTCAGGTTAGGTAAGAAAAATGAAGAACGTCCACGCTTATTGAAAGTGGTATGTAAATCGTCCGACAATGTTAACGAGATCTTACGCAGAGGGTATAAATTAAAAGGTCAAATTACTAAAATCTTTAAGGATCTCAGCATTCAGGATCGTAGGATGCGACATCAAGCTTGGGAAGAGATAAAGACCAGGAATGCTTCTGGTAAAAAGGACTTGACAATAAGAAATTTTCGTGTGGTTCGAAGAAAGCCATTTGTACGTTGGAATCCAATCGGTCCGTTAATTGCTTAGGTATTGATCCATCCTCGTTAGATATATTTCCTACTGGACTATCTATAAACGCAAGAACCAGTAAATGTTCAACTCCAATTATTAACGTCGCTTACACAAATATTCGTAGTATAGTATCGAAGATTGACGAATTTCGGAACAGATTCTTTACATATAAACCTCAAATAATCGCAGTTACCGAAACTTGGCTAAATCATGATATTGCTGATAGCATGGTAGCTGTGGATGGGTATTCGTTTATCAGGGTTGATCGTAAAGTACGACGAGGAGGCGGTGTTGCACTTTATGTCGATCAATGTATAGGTGTTGACGATTTTGAATGTTATACTGACATATATGGTACTTGTAAACTGATGGTGGCGAGTCTATCCCATGTAAGAAATAAAGTTACTATTGCACTATGTTATAGATCTCCATGTAGCTTCGTTCTCACTCAGGAATTCTCAGATATTTTGTCAAAGGCAGCAATGGGTGACCGGTTCCTCTGTTTAGGAGACTTCAATATTTCCAGCATCAATATGGATGATCCTTATTCAGGAATAACATCTTCTAATAAACTAGATCATGACTTGTGGAATTTTCTGTTAGATAGCCTACTTCTTGTTCAGCATGTATCAGCACCAACTAGGATTATGAATGATCAAAGTTCTTTGTTGGATTTAATTTTATCTAAATCATTAACAGATGTGCGTGACATTATGCATGAAGCACCCATAGGAGTTAGTGATCATTGTGTATTGCTTTTTCACTTCTCAGGGATTTCAAATAATATTATCGACGAAGTCGAATCTTAAATCTTCAAGCATTGTTGGTATCGTGCGGATCAGTGTAAAATTCTTCAAGCAGCATTGACTATGAACTGTGTAGGCGCTAGCGACGATGTTGAAGATTGTTGGAAAGTTTTCCGTTCAGCAATGTGCGAAATAATAGAAAAATACGTTCCTACCAAGATCGTGCATAAAAATAAGAGTGAATCCTCCATGGTTTAATAGAGAACTTAAATCAGAACTAAGACGAAGAAACCGACTGTTTAAATTAAGCTGCAAGGACAATACTTATCGACAGGAATACGTCAATTGTCGTAACTTTTTCGAAAAGCTTAAAAAACGCAAAAAATTTAACTACGAAATGATAATAGCTGCGGATTTTCATAGTGCACCAAAACGATTTTGGGCTCACATACGTAGAAATAGGACAATTCCTCCTGCGATTTCGTCTCTTCGTATTAATGATAACTTTATCACATCGCCTCAAGATGTAGCCGACACGTTTGCGTCGACTTGTCAACTCGTAACTAATAACACAGAAATTAACCAGCAATCTCGTGTAAGCCATTCACGAAGTTATTTTGATGTTACTACCGAGGAGGTTTATAGTGAGTTAAATTCTTTACGACATTCATCACCTGGTCCGGATGGATTACATCCCCAGATACTAAAGATATTATCAACATTTATTGCTTCACCGTTAGCTTATTTGTTTCAACTATCGCTAGCTAAGTCAATTCTACCGTTAGATTGTAAAATCGCCACTGTAGTGCCAGTCCACGAAAAAAGAGATCGTCACAATCCTGAAAATTATAGAGCAATAAGCCTTACAAGTGTCGTATGTAAGATGTTAGAGCGCATATTGTATCGGCGATTACTATCCTATCTTGAATCATCGAACTTGTTAGATAATTCGCAACATGGTTTTCGTCCTGGACGTTCTTGCATGTCTAATATTTTATGTACACGCGAAGCATGGGTTTATGCAGTTGCGCAGGGTAATGCAGTTGATGTCGTGTATTTCGACTTCAGTCGGGCCTTTGATAGGGTTCCCCACAATATGTTGATTGAGGCTCTTGTAGATTACGGAATTGAAATTCCTATTATTCGATGGATTCACGCTTTCCTATCTGATCGTTCTTTCAGAGTTCGAGTTGGAAATTGTCTATCTAGACCGTCAAATTTATAAATGGGTGTACCTCAGGGATTGGTGTTGGGTCCATTATTAATCGTCACATTTCTGAATAGTTTGCTACGCTCTCTAAAACGTAAAAAATTAGCATTCGCGGATGATCTTAAAATATGGAATGTCATTACATGCTATGCCGATATGCAACACTTACAAGATGACATAAATATGGTTAATAGGTGGAGCGAACTGACCGGAATCATGATTAACATTACTAAATGTGTCCACCTCAGATTTGGTCGTAGTGATTTACCAAATGATTATTCTGTTTGCGGTGAGATTATTCCCACAAATTCGTATACAAAAGATCTTGGGATAATTGTTCAGAATTCGTTTAAAGCCGACCTCAATACTGAAAATATATGCAACACGTCGAGAAAAATTATTTACATGATCAAAAATACCTTTAGTTCGCTTCCACCGTCTCAATTCTCACTATTATATAAGGCGTTGATCAGACCAATCATTGATTATGCTTCGCCGGCGACTTTTCCTTCTACGCGTGGTGAAATAAACCAATTAGAAAAGATTCTTCGCCGATTTTCCAAGCTATGTTCTGGTCTTCGGAACATCGCCTACTGTGATAGACTAAGCCAACTAAATATTACTTCAGTTTACAAGAGATATGTGTACAATGATTTATTACAGTTATGGCGAATGATTCATGTCTTTCTGGTTATCCATCGGAATCCGTTATTCTAAATGATCGCCTGAGCCACAGAGGATACTCTTTATCAGTTGTTGTGCAATAACACGGGAAATGTCATAGATACTTGCGATTATCTCACAGAGCGGTAAACCTATGGAACCGATTGCCGAATTCGATCGTGTATATGGCACAGTACAAATCTTTCCAGAATGCGCTGAGCATGTGGATAAAAAGAGAAGATTCTTTGCAGGAAATATATAACTATATGTGACAATTTATTATTGCTGAACTATTTTTTTTTCTTTCTTTTTTTCTTTTCTTAATATTGTGATCAGACAAAATGACTCTTTTATGTGTCAAAGTCTTGTAATAAATTATTATTATTATTATCAAGTTCAGACTTAGCCATAAGGCTTTAAGCCGATCACACAATACAGAAAAAAGATCAACCAAATGGGTAGGTTAGAAAAGGTGACAAATCAGCCTGGACGTATATCCAACGTCGAACCCTGTTTTTGAAAGCGAGGAAATTGGTGATGGCAGCGATAGGTTCAGGCAAACTATTCCAAACATCTACTGCCCGTTCAGACAGTCTGTAAAATTTTCGCAGCTTACCCGGTAATTTTTTAAAAAGCATCTTACAATGGCCTCGCAATCTCGAATTATCTCGAAATCTAACTACACCCAAAGGAAAGCCATCAGCTGAATGTACAATTTTCCAAAGTGTAATCAGATCAAGAAAAAGATACCGATACCTCACTGATAAAACGTTCAAACATCTTAATCTTGAAATAAAG
Organism: Pomphorhynchus laevis; assembly: GCA_012934845.2. Taxonomy (NCBI): domain Eukaryota; kingdom Metazoa; phylum Acanthocephala; class Palaeacanthocephala; order Echinorhynchida; family Pomphorhynchidae; genus Pomphorhynchus; species Pomphorhynchus laevis. The sequence continues at coordinate 26,409 of WNNJ02000445.1, forward strand.
CTTCCTTGACAACACATCCGAGAAGCTCGTCTCATTACACTTTCCAAGTTATTCAACTCACTCCTGGTCGTTGGAAAGGTTGCCTGTACACAATACTCAAGATGTGGTCTTACTAGGGCACAATAAAGTTTGGCGAAGATTTGCGGCGATAATTTTGCAAAAGTCATTTTTATGCAGTATAAGGCACGTATCGCTTTTAACCGCGCGTGATCACTATTTGCTCTTGTCTTTAGCGATTCGTGAATTATCACTCCCAGGTCGGGATGTTCTGAGACTCGCTTGATTGAGTGTCCATTTATTTTGTAATCGAAATGAGTTTTATCTCTACCCAATCTGATCCATACACATTTTGTCGCGTTGAGTATCAAGCCAGTGCTATTACACCAAGTCCCGATACGGTTAAGGTCACATTGTAAAAATTCACAATCCGCCTCGTTTTGGGTTGTTGCCCATATTTTAACATCGTCAGCAAATGCCAGGTGAGGACACTTTAACCTTAGGAGTAGGTCATTCAAAAAGATGATAAAGAGAAGTGGACCTAGGACCGTGCCCTGAGGAACACCCGAATGAACACGTCGAGCTGTTGACAAAACTTCATCTAATCGCACAACGAATGATCGATCCTCGAGAAATGTCTTAATCCAGTTGCAAATTGTCGTAGGTACACCGTAATGACGTAGTAGTGAATCTAAACCAGCATGTGGAACTCTATCAAAGACCTTAGAGAAATCAAGAAATATTATATCAACTGTAAGACCCGAACTAAGAGCAGCTACCCAATGTTCGCGAGCATTCAACAGATTAGTTAGGCACGAGCGACCAGGTCGGAAGCCGTGCTGAGAATCATCAAGAATTTGATATAAATTTAGATGTTCACGTATTCTCTTCGCAATGAGTCTCTCCATAATTTTAGAAATAACACTGGTAAGACTAATTGGTCTAAAATCTGAACAAGTTAGTGCCAACTGTTTCTTTGGAATAGGTACAACAATTGCCCTTTTCCAATCATCAGGAATCCACGAATACTGTAAGCTTCGATGAAATAGAGACGTAAGGCTTGGAGCAATAATGTGCGACAGAGTACGCAAAAGAAAAGGGGATACACCATCTGGTCCTGCAGAGCCAAAACTATTTAATTTATGGAGTTCAGACTGAACTTCAATGACATTAATAGGAGATATTGGTAAGTTAGATTGTAAGTTGGGCGGGTACTGTATCTGGTCAATATTCGATTGCGAGGATGGAGATACTACAAAACTGCTTGCAAGAGCTTCCACAATAGCCTCCTTGTCAACTACATCACCACTTTCTAAACGTACACAATTAATCGTAGAAGGTAGGATTCGACGATGTCTAACGTATGCCCAAAAACGTTTAGGTGACCTGTTAATGTCAGAAGCAATACCCTCTTCAAATGTTTTTCTTTTTGAGCGTTTTAGTTGGTTGCATAGATTGCGAAGAGTTTTGTACTCACGGTGCGTAACAGTGTTACGTTGAGAGATTCGCCATAATCGATTTCTTTCCTTTATCGTAGTCTCCAACTCATTGTCGAACCACAATGGCGTTGTCGTCTTGTAAGCCCTATTTCTTATTGGTGCAAACGTATCCGAAATGGTTATGAGGTTACTGGTCACTAACGATAAATGATCATCAATTGGAAGATCAGCAGATCCGAAGTTCAGCTGATGACTATAGAGTTGGAGATCTTCCACATTTACTCGATTCCAATTACGCTTTCCGATGCCACTGCACTTAGATCGTCGTTGTAAAGTGTGAGCAATCTGTACTGAAATCACACAATGGTCACTGGTTCCTAAAGGAGACTCGAAATCAACTCTGATTACATCTTCAATGCGCTTGGTAAACCCAAGATCTAATATTGTCTCTGGTTGAGACGATATACATGTTGGCTGATTAATATGTTGGATCAGGAGAAGCTCTGCCAGCAAGAATTCAGCAAGCTCGCAGTTTTCGACATTATAGTAATACCGGTTGTTACTAATCCAGTTAACTTGAGGAAGATTAAAATCCCCAATAAGGAAGAAATAATTTGAGGAGCAGAATGATCTTAACTGATTTTTCAGAAGATCTAACTGTGTATGAACTGAGGGTGATCTGTATACGACGCAAATATCTATTGAACAATGAGTATCATTGACGCAGAATGACAATAACTCGAATGAATAGTGATCATCGCACAATTCAGTAATCTTCGTAATTGATAAGGTGTTTTTAATATAAGCAGCAACACCCCCGCCACGACGACCTGCAACTCTATCTGCTCTCAAAAGTCGATACCCAGAGATAGCCATAAGGTCATCATTAATTTGATAATGAAGCCATGACTCAGAAATGCAGAACACGTCAAAATCTTTAAAAGATATAAACTGCTGCACTTCAGACAATTGAGCAGGTAAGCTTCTGATATTGGAGTAACCTACCACCAGAGGACATTCATTATTACATATTCTCTCTGAACAATTAGATGGCAACTTCCTTTCCAAACATATATCCACTAGATGTCCAATCATGGCGTTGTAAGGTCTAGAGAAAGATTGATCGATCTCCATCGAACTGCAGGACGCCACCTCACAACCCGAAAATTTCGAATGCACAGATTCGATTCACCGTTTTGCAACCTGTAATGAAGTTCCGCCTTGATATCCTTCAATTTTTGCCTGTCTTCGAGAGAAAGATCACGTAAAATTCGTATTTTGTTACCTTTAAGTCGATAACCACGGTCTAAAAGACACTTTGCTTGCTCTGCCGATCCTAACACAACCTTTAGCAATCGTGATCTATCGTTTTTCTTACCCAACCTATAGAGCTGCCTTACTAAAATAGACGATGCGACCTCTTCCTCACCTTTTTCGAGCAAATTAGAAAAGAACACACGTAAACCGGCAATATCATCATCAAGCCGCTCCTGTGCACTTGAGGCTGATGACTCATCTAAACCCCAAATAAGTATGTTACAGCCCCTATTTAATGTATGATTGCGATCTGTGTGACTTTTATTATCAAAATACGTTTTTTTTGCTGAAAGAATCGCTGCCGTCACCACCCTCATCCGGTTTGCTTCTTGCGTCTCGCCCTTGTTCCATCTCATTTGAACAAATACACTTGAAAGCTGAGTGAACATTATCTATATCGACGTCTGTATCATTGTGTGAAGCTCGTTCATCGGTGACTCCAGTTATACCGATTTCATTGCGATAATCATTAATCACCGATATAGACGATACTTCGTAATTGTCCGATACCTTCAAAGCATCATTGTCCAGCGACACCGACGGCTCACCACTAACAACCGATATTGACGACGCACTATTGCCTTCAAATTTCTTACTCAACGTTTGCATCACGCGTGAATTTGGATGACCTTTTTTCCAGATACGGGATGAACTTGGTATTTCGCTATTTGTATTTTTAGTGTTCTGAACGTGAAACTCTTGAATGGGTATATCTTTATAGGTATCTGATTCGCCAGAACTTTGTACTTCCCGATCGATGCAACTTTTTGAATATGTGTTCCTTTCCGAAGCATTTGTAGATATTTTCTCGTCACAATGGCCCTTCAAATGAATTAGCAAAGATGCGCAGCAGTACCCACAGTAAAATGATTTATTCGATAGCGCAGATTTCTTTTCCTCCGGAAACGATACACTTGTCCACACACTACAATCTTCACTAGAACATTGAATCTGATGATCCACAAACTTTGTTGCAATAGCTCGCTTTGTAGTCTTCCTCTGTTTGACCATGATGTTTGATATTGGTTCTTCGGTATAATTGTCTGTGTCGAATTTGTATTGTGTAAGTAGTTCAATTAAATGTCAATCCTTTTTTGTAATTTGTGTATGTTATTTTATTGTAATTTGTGTAATTTGCTAGAACAGTTTTAAATTTTCTTCAAGTTCTAGTTCGGATCATTTTGTGGTAACATAGACAGTGCATGACCATGTAAATTAAATGTTGCATTAAGATTAACAACCTTAAGATAATAGCTGTATATGCTGCGCAGAATCTACCAAGTCGATATTAAATAAACAATTTTGTGAATAATCGTTAACGAATTTAAATTTAAAGCACAAAATCCATTATACCATTTCAATAATATTAATAGACGTACGATCGTTGGGGCCCAGCGCAGCAAAAAAAAACAATTGTTATTAAGTTACTAGACGTGATCCAAATCCTGTGATCGTAATGAGATTACGATCTCATTTGCATTAACTAAGATATTTAATTAATTATTATTTGTAATTGTTGACGACACTGCACTTTGCTTCAATCCTATAAACCAACAGCAGTTCGTAACATTTCAGTATAGGTGAACCTCATCAGCTACTGATCCAATACCTACCTTTTGAGTTGCGGTCTTTTAAATGTTGGTTGACGATAACTTGATTATTTTGCTTTTATTAGCAATTAGATTTAGTGAAAGACTCGTCTTACATTTTGCAAATTTAATTGAAATCATTTCCTATTTTAAATTAAATTAGTATTGGTAGGGGAAGGATATACCTTCAATTTGAAAACATACTTTAAATTGCAATTAATTTCTATTATCAAACTAATCATCGATAGTTTGCTTCCTAATTTAAGCTAATTTAATTGTGCAGTCATTGTTACAATTGAAATATTGATGACACTGCACTTTGCTTTAATCTTATAAGCCACATCAGTACATTACATTTCAGTATGTAAGACGAAAGCCTTATATTAAAAAACAATGCCTAAAGACCAGACGAATCGAATGATCGTCAGCTACAATTGAAAAAGTGCAGTGTCATCAAAAATACCGATTGTAACAATGACTGCACTATTACATTATTATTACATACAAGGCGTTAGGTGATAAGCTGTTTTGCCTGATCAAAAAAATAAAGTTTACGGGTAATCAGTAAATTGTTCGCATCAAGATCATTCGAACTATGCGGATTCAAGATATTTGTGGAAGTGCGAGTGTCTATTCTAGATCCATACTAGGCAATCGCTTCAAATGCTTTATCGAAGAAGCAGCGACGACTTCCTCAGACAACACATTCCACAAGTTGAGCGCATGATGTAACAGTCAAAAGTTGGCAGGCAATTAAGAATGGTGCCTCGTATACATCGCTTTCGAGTGACCGCGTAATGTCCAACTTCTCTTTCCAAGGATTTTAGTGAGGCAGCCATCAAGATTGTTTACAATCGCCTAAAGGCAGGACAAGTCAGGTAAGACATCTATTACGAATCGAGCCGCATTCGCATGCAGCCGCATGCGGTATGACGTTCCAGCCCTAAAGCATATCCTTGAACCTCTCTTCAGTACCGACTCATAGTCGAGCAATTCTCGCTTAATGGTAGGAAAGCATGCAAGGATGCAGTACTCCAGATGAGGGCGGACTAGTGAAGAAAATAAGATACCAAGCATTGGAGGTGACAGTCTGAGCAATGTATTTTTGATGTAGTACAATGTCCTAGTTGCTTTTATCCTTGCGCACTCTTTATTCAATCGTGTCTTAAGAGAGCGATGAATTATTACACCAAAGTCCTTACGATGTTCAACTTCATTTAATAACACACTACCAATGCGATCATTAAAAGATTATGTTCAAATAATATTTAAACATAATATTTAATAATTCTAAGCAATACAAAATGATATTAATATGCATTGTATGCAGTAAACAAGAAATTGGTGAGAGGGTAAAGGTCATAGTCATATTTTCTTATAATAGTTAACTTACGTAGATGAATATTATTTTGAATATTAGACGACTGGTAGATGGACCATGCAAAGATTAAATAAATTGCGAGAAATGGCCACGAGAGCTAGGTATTCTTGAATTTCTTAAAATCTTAGATGATTTTTAGGTATGATGAATAAAGTAAAATGATATTAATATTAAACTTTCTTGATAATTAACTACTTACATTCCAGATCAATTCAGTTCCAGATCAATCCAGTTCCAGATCAATCGAGTTCCATATCAATCCAGTTCCAGATTAATCCAGTTCCAGATCAATCCAGTTCCAGATCAATCCAGTTCCAGATCAATCCAGTTCCAGATCAATCCAGTTCCAGATCAATCCAGTTCCAGATCAATCCAGCAAATTTAACAGTTTTAACACACAAGGACGTCAATGGGAGAACGTAAGAAGACAGCTAGGACTGACACAAAATGTGATCAACTACCAGTACAGTGCTCGACACACGACAACAGCGTCTGGACTACAATCGCATGCGACAACAGTAAGTCTAAAGAAGACTTCATATGCGGCTTTTGTGCCAACAAACTGATACGTGACCTCTTCCATAAGAACATATCAACCTCCAACGTGTCCACTCAAACCACCCCAGTCGTTTCTGATATCATTTGTCAAACCACTGATCCTGTCACTACATGCACTTCTAATCACATGTCTTCACTTCCCGACACCCCCGTATATTCCCTTCTGTCTCGTTTCTCAACAACCTACATCCCTCAATCAAAATCACCTCCACCAACCTCCACAATCCTTCCACTCATAACCTTTCCTCACATCGCTCATCACCCTCTCTATTATCCAAATTCTCTTTGTCTTCCGCTGTCAAACCTACTCCCCTGATATCCTCAACTCCCAGCTATCCTATAGTGGTCTCACCAACTCACAATACTCGTCCTCCTTTACGAAAACGCTTTCCTTCTCGCGATCGTTGCGTCATCGTCACTAATATCACTCCTTCCACCTCTTTATCACCACAAGCATGTCTCGACGAGCCTTGATATCCTCAACTCCCAGCTCTCCTATAGTGGTCTCACCAACTCACATTACTCGTCCTCCTTTACGAAAACGCTTTCCTTCTCGCGATCGTTGCGTCATCGTCACTAATATCACTCCTTCCACGTCTTTATCTCCACAAGCACGTCTCGACGACAATGTTTCCGCATTTAGATCTATTCTCTTGTCTCTTGTTCCTGCGGATAACCATCATTTGTTAAAAACTCTAATCCTTCCCAGCCCCTCTCCTAAAAATTGTTTTCAAGCATTGCTCTCACGCGTCTAATGTCCTCTCCAAACGATTCACACTCATGTCCTCATCAGCCACTCGCATTTCCCCCGATCACACCCCCTCCGAAATCGCTCAACTCTCATCTGCCCGCATCGAGAAACGCCGTCGCGAGGAAAACAGCGAAACATCTCTCTCCATCCGAAACATCGACGGAAATTGTCAAGTTGTCCACACCCGGCCAAAAATTCGATGGCGCTCCATCTCCCCTATTTGTCTTTTCCACTAGCCCCTATCATCACCGCACACGGTTTCCGCCTCGGCCTCCTCGACACTAGATCTATTCTCAAGAAATCCGATATCATCCTCAACCTGTTCACCAAGCAATCCATCGATCTCTTCTGCCTCACTAAATCCTGGCACTCCGATTCTGACGACCTCTCCATCCGCCGTTTGCTCTCTGTCGGTTGCTCACTAATCGAATCCGCTCGCCCCCCTCAGCAAATCCACTTCTAAATTATCTAATCATGGCGGCATTGTCGTATTCCCCCGTCAACCCGCGTCTATTTGCAAAATCCCTTCCCATTTCAGTCCTTGCTCTTCTGAACTGCTCACTTGTCGTTTTTCTAACCCGATCAATCTAGATCTCGCCATTGTATACCGTACTGGTTCATCGGCTCCTACCTCCTTATTTTTTACCGAACTCGCTGACCTTCTGTCCCATTGTTCTTTGTCATCTATCCTTTACATTGTTCTTGGCGACTTAAACATCCGCCTCGACCGCCCCTCTTTCACCAAGTCCATCCAGTTCATCAACATTCTATACAACTATAACTACAAATCCATCTCCACAGCCCCCACACATATCCTTAGTGGGGCACTCGACATTATCGCTGCCCTCGATCATTTTGCTGCTTACACCTCACTGTCCATTTTCGATCCTGGTCTATCCGATCACTTTCTCGTCACCCTTGAACTCACTCACAACCACACCCCTCCTCACACACATACAATCCTACGTCGCGATTTGAAAAATCTTGACCTCTCCATTCTTCACTACGCCTTATTCAAATCTTCTCTATCCTATCCCACAATAACATATTCCTCTCCTCACGATCCCGTGAGGAGAGCAATATGTTACAATGCCCCTATAGTTCACCATAATATTTGATCGCATTTTTTAAAGCTTTGTACTACCTTATCGATTTGCAATCGAGAAGAACCTTATTTTCGTCTTTGCGTATTATATCATCACTTCATTCAACTCTAAGACTCTCTGACATATTTTTAACTCAATCCTTGCTCGCTCCTCTACGCCGTGCAGCATCAATGCCAATGATTATTCGTCATTTCTCCAGACTAAAGTATCCACGTTGCTCTCTCACACCCCGGTCTCCATCCTATCCCACTCTGCCCAGTCTAATCTCATCCTTCCGGAACTCTTTCATCTTCTCCCAGTCTCACCTACAGAAGTATCATCTGTCCTCATGTCCTTGCCCAACAAAACCTCACCTGCCGATCCCCTGCCTACTCACATATTAAAATCTATATGCTCATTGATATCCCCATTTCCCATAACCTTGTTTAACTCGTCCATACGCAGTCGTATCTTCCCTTCACACTGGAAATCCGCAATCGTTCGTCCCCTCCTTAAGAAACAATCGCTCGACCCCTCCCTTCCTTCTAGCTATCGCCCCATTTCACTACTCCCTACTCTTTCTAAGATCTTAGAACGCCTCATCTTAATACAAATCAACGCTTATCTCTCCTCATCCAATCTGTACCCTCCTTTCCAATCCGCTTTCCGCTCTAATCACTCGACAGAAACCGCATGCATAAAAGTGTACAACGACTTACTCATTTCTCGAGACAAGGCTCTATATAGTGTTCTCATCTCCCTCGACCACTCCTCCGCATTCGACATTGTCGACCACACCGTCCTCCTTTATCGCCTTCGTTATGATTCGGCTTTTATTCTTCCTCCGTAGCATGGTTTGCCTCATATCTATCCGACCGTTCGTTTCGCGTCAGTTCTAATTCATCATCCTCCTCTCCCCTTTCTATCTTTTGCGGGGTCCCACAAGATTCAGTCCTAGGTCCCCTGATTTTCTCTCTTCTGCTTGGCGATCTCTCTACGTTAATCAAACCTATACCTTTAACGTCATGCAATATGCCGATGACATCCTCATCTATGCTCATGCACCCGCACATCGCATACACGATATCGGCATTTCTGCCTCCAACTGTCTTTCTTCTATCTACAAACGTCTCTCCAATCTCCATCTCGTTCTAAACCCCGACAAATCTAAAATAATGTGGATCCTCCCCCGTACACTAAACATATCTACTCCACTGTATATTTTGCCTCATCGATCATCCCCACAGTACACAATCTCAGTTTCTTAGGCTTCCATTTCGATGATCACCTTTCCCTTAAACCCTTCGTCCGTGACAAGCTCAGCTTGTCTAACTTAATTCTCCGTGACATCCGCCGTATCCGCCCCTTATCGACTTCCTTTCTTATATGTCTCTTCTTTCATCGCTTCTTTTCCCTAAAATCGTTTACTGCCTTAGCCTCTTCCCCAATTCTCCAAAATCCATCATCCTACCCCTACAACGAATAATCAACACCGCCGTTCGAGTGCTCTTTCGTCTCCGTCGCTTCGACCACACATTTTGCCCAACTCTCCTGGCCCACCATCTACATCCGCATCAAATTCCGCCTTCTTGTTACTTTTCGTCTCATCGCTGTCGGCTCTCCATCGTTCATCAACCTTCCTTTCTTAAACGACACTCTCCCCACCTCGCTACCGCTGTGTTCTCGTCATACCCTCTTACTCCACTTTCCTAATTACTCCAACAACTACGGTCTCCGATCCTTCCTCGTCGCCGCCTCACTCGCCTGGAATCAACTCCCTCTCGACGCCCGCCGCGCTCCCTCTTTTATAACATTCAAACACCTCCTCCGTTCAACCTTCTCGACACATGATTGACATTTTTGTTTTGTTGTGATCATGTAAGCGTGCGCTGGCACGCATTTGCCACATTAAAATAAATCTTTTTTTAAAGTAGGGAAAAGCAATGCGAATATTTTCAATGTTCGAATGGAGTACGGCATAAAATATGAAATCCTTTCAGCAAATAGAAAACTTTAGTTTAAATAAGTACTTTCACTTTGATAATTTGTCGAAGCAAAACATTTAATATAAATAACTAAAGCCTTAATAAAGTATTGTTATTAGATGAATAAGTGTGAATTTAAAAAACATTTTATTATCAAAATTTTAATATCTTCTTAGATGATCTTAATAGGACATTAATATTTTAGCGTACACGTCAACAATATATTATCGAACATTTGGATAAAAAACATTAATATGGTACAATGTCAAAATTTCGATAAAAAATATTTTTTAAGTAAAAAATTAAAAATAATTTTTTCATAACAAAATGTTTTCTGTTAACTACTAACTTTGCATATACATTTTTCGACAGAAAGTGGGTAATATCTATTACATATATCAACTTAAAAGCCCGAATAACATAACATAATTACATAATATTTACTTTAGTGACAAAAATAAGTTTTAAAGATATTTTTATTATTATATGTCGACTTCCAAGGGAGCTGAAGCTCGTAAGGAAGCATCACATCGAATAAAAAACAGACAAAAACGTAAAAAACATCAAGAGTTCACGAGGTCAAGCTTTAGGCGTTCTTTGAATTGCACAGCAGAAGACCTGTTGATTACACTAGGTGATAATCCATTCCATCGTTTACAGACGCAATCCATCACTGTCGTTCAATTTGTTCGATGCTTTGAGCGATGCTTCAAACATAGCTCGTGTCCACGTAACATTGAGGATTCACGAAGACAGAACAGCTGCTTACACGGATGGTTAGGCACGCGCAGCGACATCCACACTAGTGTAAGATCTGCAATCAACAGATCACATACAATAGATCTTATACCCAACGTATCTAGTCTAACTGGATAAGGAATGGAGCGAGTTGCCGGAACCAAGTGCGTGGCTCTTCTCAAAATGTTGTCGAATTCACTCAATTCTGATTTCAGTTGAGGGTGTGTCGCGTGAGATGCATAGAGCATATGTGATTTTAAGAGACTCGAATATACAATGCGTAAAGCCTTTGGCTCAAGTCGTCTAACGTTTCGATGAAGAAATCCTAAAATTCTACGGTATTATGCGATAATCGCAGAAGAATGAAGACGAGATTTTAAATTGGAGGAGATAACAACACCTAGATCAGTAAAGTGATTTACTGATTCGATAACTGTTGAGCTGAATTGATAAGAATGGGAAGATAATCGGGATTGACCAATTCTCATATGTCGGCATTTACTTACATTAATTACTAAGCCGTGTGATAAACACCAACTACTAACTTCATCCAAATCTGATTGTAGTAGGGGAGAGCTAGAACAACCACGAAATAAAGGGCACCACAGTTTCATGTCATAGGCGTATAATAGGCACTGGCATGTAACATTTACAGCGATTTCGTTGATGTAGATATTAAACAAAGTGGCTCTAAGGATACAGCCTTGTGGAACTCCTTGAGTGAGATAAACCATTCAGAAAGAGACTCACCATGTCGCACAGCAAAGGAACGTCTACTCAAGAATTCACGTATCCAGAGACAAACGTGCTTTGAGAATCCGTAATTTCTAAGTTTCCATAGTAAAATTGGATGAACGACCCGATCAAAAGCTTTGGACAAATCAATAAAGACGACATCAACCGGCACCCCCTGTTCGACAAAACCGGCTCAGCTTTTTGAGTGCTAATGTTAGATTAGTTGAAGTGGAGTGATATTTTCTAAACCCATGCTGTTTATTAGATAAAATATTAAATTTGTCCAAATGAGAAGATACATACATCAGGATCAGTTTCTCCATCACCTTGCAAGCAATACAAGTCAAACTTATTGGCCGATAATTTTGAGGATTTACCTTATCCCCCTTTTTAAAAACTGGAATAACTAATGCTCTCTTCCACATATCTGGGATTATGTCAGTTCTCAAGGACTAATAGTAAATATCAAAAAGCGGAAGATATATATTCGATGCAACTTTGCGTAATAATATACTAGGAATACCATCAGGACCTGAACTATTTTTAGCCGGTAGCTTCGATAAGATATTAAGAACATCGAGCGGGTCAAAGTAGAGGTTAGAATCCTGGTACTGGAGAGAAGAATTATCTATCGTAATGTTATAGTCACATAGGGAAAATCGATTGGGAGTGAGACAAAAGTTCTTGGCAAGGATATTGGCAATGGAAAGAGGAGAAACCGATTTTCGATCACCATCAACCAGACAGTTGATTGACGAAGATACCCTCTTACGGTTGCCAAGTAGTTGAAAAAGTCTCTTTTGATCGACATGAGACAAGGAACATATGGCAGCAATGAATTGATGTTTATTCTGACGTTTAAGAGAAGTCACCCTGTTGCGAATGGTAGTATAAAATCTTAAGGATTCGAGTCCACGCTTAAATAGTAGGAATGCATGATCATGTTCTCTGACAGCTCGCTTCGTAACACGCTTTACGTGTTACGCAAGGGGAAAATGCGTGACGTAGATTAATCAATGTTGTGTGGAGGAACGACCAGGCCACATGAACACCGACTGTTCTAGCACAAGGTCATCTTACTAGGCTCAGCATTTCATTAATTGTATCGTGATCTGCATTCATAACACCAATCGTTTTTTTAAATCGACCAGACGCGAAATATGACCAGGTAGGATGATACGTAAAGTGTAGTGATCGCTGGAGCCTAATGGCGAACCGTAACTTAATGACTCAACGACAGAATCATTGGTACATTGGCATAAATCTAGCAGGGAATGAATTTTATTACGGATGCGAGTATTACAATGGACAAGCTGACAGTGTGAGCTCATTGAATACATCAAGTAAGGTTGATGATTCTTCATCACACCCCTGGATCGCGGTATAAGAGACCCAATCGATATTTGGAGTGTTAAGATCTCCGCAGATTAAGGTATCCACATCGCCGGAACAGTGATGTTTTAACGACTTGATGATGAGTGGTGTTTTTGATCGAGGACTACGATAAACAATACAAATGCGATAGACCTTACCTCGTTCCTCCGTCACTTCAATCCACAAAAGCTTATTTCCATAATCGTCAGAACACGACTCTATTACGTTATAAACAAGATTGTCGCGTAAATAAGCAGCTACACCGCCATCTCTAGATATTTTTCGATCACAGCGAACTATCGTATAACCGTGAATACCGACTTCAGAATCCAGAATATTACAATTTAACCAAGTTTCAGTGAAAAACAGCATGTCGAGATTTTCATGATGTACTATTGCTTTGATTTCATCTAACTTGTTAAACAAACTCAAAACATTTGAATAGAGTATGTAATGGCCAGCTTTGGTAGATTTTTAGGGAAACTTGTGGACATTTAATTTTTGAGAATTCATACAATCGAACAACGAGGATAAATCCGGATGATTGACCGTTAGTAGCGAGTTACAGTCTACAGTTGAGTTGGGAATGCGTGCGACACAGAGACGTTCGATATCCTGTAACGAAATGTCTCGAGAGCTGTTGATAAAAAATCGAGTGGAGACTCTGCGTCGCACAACCTGAAAATTTCGGATTATAAGATTTTCTTCACCATTCATTCGACGCTCGGCCATCTCACGTTTGGCAGTAAACAACTGTTTTTGTCCTTTGGAGATAAATCTTTCAAAAGACGAATACTCAAACCTCTTAGAAGATGACTGTTTCGTAGTATAAGTGAACTCATTACGGTGGAGGCAAGAACAACTTTGAGTAGACGAGGTCGACTATCTGATTCTTTTTTACTAATGCGAAATAAATTTACTACGCGCAAATCCTTTCGAACTGTGGCAGAGCAGTTTTGCAAAACACATGAGAGGATTGATTTAACTGCATTGACATCATGCTGAATACGTAAGTCATTGTTAACGGCAGATGACTCGATGAGGTTTGCAATAAGCACACAGTGAGCCCTATCAGAGAGTGTGCGCAAAGAAGGGTTAGAATTAGAAGGAACTCTCTCACCTTTAGGAGCGGTATTCTGTGACGAAGATGGCGAGATAGAAGTCAGCTGTAAATTTGGACGGTGTGACGTAGGAACTGGCAGCTGAGCTAAATTTACAAGGGACCCAATACTACGTGGATTATCTGATGATGACGTAGAAATGCAATGAGGGGTAGAAATGTAAGGTGATTTATCTGATACGACCAAAGAAATACTGGGTTGCAAATAGTCAATACAGTAACATCAGAAGACTGAGCTGATTGATTGGGCAAAATTGAAAAATGTATAGTAATACCTGTAGAAGAGATGGGAGATTTGGCATTCTTAGAGGCAATCGAATGCGGAAGAATTGGGCATCGAGGTTGAAACTTATTACAAGACGAAGAGGCATGTGTGGGCATCGCTGCATTGCCAGATAGCTTCAATATATTTGTCTTGATACTCTCTATTTCACTCTTCATCGTATTTATCATCTTAGCAAAACAGTAGATACAGTAGAATTCGTTGTCTGCAAGGCAATATGCCCGGGATTTTGAAGTTTAAATACTTACCCACGTGTGACAATTATTGTTTGAGCAAAGGACTTGTTGTTCAGATCCATTGGAAACATCTCTAACATCAGTGTTGGACGCGACATGGTTGGAAACTTGACACTTTCGTTTTTTCCGACCCATTTGTATATAGTCGTTTGATTCGTGATAGTCGTTTGATTCGTGATTTGATTCGTTTGATAGTTCTAAAAATCAATGAGGACTAGGAATCCGCGACCAGATGGTAACTTTTCTGACTCCAGAAAATATTATGAAATAAATAATATGAAATACATATAGGGGCATCTATGCAAATTACGCTACAATACCTGAAAGCATACACCTTCCAACACCTAAATTCGAATGTTAAATTATAAAGTATTTTTTAATAAATATTGAATATTGAATAACTCTGCATGGCAGCGTCCTAGGTAAAAAACTTAATGGAAACTACTGTTATAATACGTTATAAAAACGTATTATCAAACGTTGTAGTTTCTGAACCCTGAATAATATTATTTATTGACTAATAATATATTAATAATATTATAATTGACTTTTATTTTAAATTTAAATTTTAAATTTTAACGTGATATAAATATAAATTGTATAAAATATTATAATTATTTATTTATTTTTATTTATATATAATTTATTTATAAAATACGTAGACTTAGGTATCTGATATGATCTATTTTAACGTACCTATAATCGTTATGAATATACAATAATCTAGTACGATTTATTTGATTTACACTGTAGTATATAGATACTAGTTTTACCTGGCATCATTTTAATATTTAGAAGTAATCCTAAGTCTACTCTTTGAATTTTAAAGTGAAATTTGTTAAATATCGTATTATAAATTGTTTAATTATAATATAAATGGAATTTTGATATTATTATCACACTGGATCGGATTCAGAATGTTTCTATCTTCATCAGATGTCCATCAAATATTAAAATTTTGGGACTAATTATATATTGACCGGTGATTATCTTTATCGCTTCATGAGCAACTGCGTTCCCAATCCAGTTTGTAACTGGAGCCAAGTTATTATCTGATCCGTCTAATATGCAATCCACAACATTGTTTAAATGCATATTATTGATTTTAGTAATGTCACCATCCCTACCTTTTATCTTTTGATATCTTTGTATTTTATCAAGTTTCAATATTGCCGGAAGTTTTTTATATTCAGATAACGTAAATGAATGATCGCTTGGGTTATCGGTGTACACGGGATTTCTATTCCATCGAGCATTAAACAAATGTCTTGATATAATAGCACACAATGGAGGATTAGCGTCTTCGTTTTTCAAAGCAATTTCCTTAATTTGTCTATAGCTACGACCCCGTACGACCGTAGTCGATGAACAATTTGCGGATATTATTTTTAATAGGGTTAAGTTTATTTCTGCATCAGGTAGCAATGATTGGCATATTTCAATTAGTCTTTGCAAATCCTTTGCCGCTTGATCACGGTATACCGTTTTCAGCATTGTAAAAAGCGATGTATTTGAATGCATATCAGGTAATTGTGGATTTACCGGCATACGGAATGCTTCGTCCGCTACAAATCGTTTTAAGCCTCCAAAAATAATCCAAAACATTCGATTTCGAATAGCTATCTGAGAATTTGCAGCTTTGTTAATGTTGATAAGTTTGTTCTCAATATAATTAAACATGCATGCCAGTTTGTCGTGCTGAAGAGGATTTTCTAAACTCCTTTTGGCATACTTGATAGCTTCTTGGAAGTTTCTGCACTCGTTAGCATCAGTGTTAATTAACGATTCACAGACAGAATTTAGTCGTTCACACACGTCACTATTAGCAGACGAATAATGTAAAACGAGTAAAGGCCAAGGGATCACTTTTACGTCCTCATTATCTGTAAATGTTTGCTTACACATATCATTAAGTGTTTCAAATGGCTTATACAAACACAATCCTTTTAAATCAAAATCTACGTGAGCATCAATAACACACATCTCCTGAAATAAGGGAATAATAGCGCCCACGTTATTTCTAGAAAATACTAAAAGCATTGGAACTTCCGCATTCCAAAGTTGCTCAGCCAATTCCTCAAATTTGTCTTCGGCTAGCTCTCCATCAGCAACAATAAACAAAGTGTACTTATTGACATCAGATATTACTACTTCATATTCAGCAGTACATCCTAAGCTAGAAGTGTTTAGATTTTGTAATGACTCAAGAACACATTCTGATTTGGTTAAATTTTCATTATGATGATAGAAAAAATTACTCAAACTGTAAGCCTCAAGGGATTTCTTAGAATCAACAATAGTAAATGATCCTAGTCCGGGAAGTATTAAGCCTTTTAATGCTTCACAGTTAGCCGCTGTGACACCAATAATACAAACATTACTTGTTTCAAGGCATTGCTGACCATAATCACCCCATATACGTATCTGTCTATCGTATTTGTTCATCTAGTAAGGCATGATATAATTTGAAGTGATATATATATTAAGGATCGTGATTCAATATCATTGACTATATCAAACTTGATTCACAAAAATTGGTGTTATTTAAAAAAAGAAAACAAGATCTATGTTTACGTAGCAAATGCGTACCGGTGCACGCTTATATGACCACAACAGCAAAAACATAAATCTAAATCATGTGTCGAGAAGGTGGGTACGGAGACGGCATTTGAATGCAATAAAGGAGGGAGCTCGGCGGACGTCGAGTGGAGCGGCGACGAGGAAAGATCGGAGACGTAGTTGGAGTAATTGGGAATGTAGAATAATAGGGAATTACGGGAAGGCAGTGATAGAGAGGTGGGACGAGTGTCGTTTAAGAAAAGGAGGTTGATGAACTATGGGGAGCCGACAGCGATTAGACAGCAATTATTTTAGCAAAATATTGTAGTTTGTGAAATTATAGTTTCAAATATCACCGGTAGTAGTAATATGCTAATAGCAACATTTTGCTTCATATAAATTAATACGAAGATATATTTAATGTCTGATACGATAATATCTCATATTCGGCCTATCTGTTAATGTATCAGATAAGGCAGATTTATTACATTTTTTTATTCAAAAGCATTTGTATTAGCTGCAACGTCGTTGATCACCAAAAGTCAATTATGTACTGATGATACGGAGTTACACTATCGCTAAGACTTATTTGGCGTAGCTTACACATTTTATATCCATTAACGCAGAAAAAAAATTTAACATAATATTTAGGTTCAAAATTTTAGGTTAAACTTTTTAATCCCACTTTAACGTATTGTAAACTCAGCAGTTCGCGTTGTCCTACGTCTTCGCCGTTTTGATAACTTATCTCAACATATTTTCAATTTTTCCTGGCTTTCAACAATTAGCCATCGTGTACAATTTCTATTCCTTGGTCTGATGAGGATTATAGAATGCTGTTTGGTGTTTATGCCTCTTCACGAGGAAAACAGTGATTTATGAGTATACCATTAGGTGTCGCAATGCAGGTGTGAGAACAAATTATATTTATATATTTGCACACTTTAAAGTGTCCCTGTAAAACATAATTTCTATTAAAAGGAATTTAGTGCCTGATGAATGGTTAAACCGCAATACGCACTGCCATGTACAAAGCTTATGCTAAATTTCCTCTGATGATTCAGATTACGTGTAGTTCTGCTTTTCGAGCTTTAAGCACTGTTCAAGGGTGTGTTAAGGTGCCTATGAATGATTATTGAAGTCACGGTACTGATGAGCTCCGTTAGAGCGAAACGCGTATACCGTTGTTGAAGTTTGTCGCCAAACGTGGGATGACTGGGCATACGCAGCTACTTTGAATATTGCGAGAATAATTCTGTTCTATTTTTAGATCTGATGAGGATATTAAAAATGCTGCCTGGTGTTTATGCCTCCTCATCAAGAAAACAGTAATATATATACATATATAGTCACTGCATTGCTATAGATGTAATAGACAGTCCTGGTTGAATCACATCTCTAATTTATTTATTGATCTTCTGTAGATCCCAGGCGGCGGTACTTCCTTTCTTGTTTATTTTATTGATCAATTAATGATCCCGCTGATGTCTAGTATATTGAAAAGAATTCACTGCATTGCATTGACTTTGAAAGCGCAAGCTACGTCATGCAGTTAGCATATAGTGAATTATTTATGCTTTAATCTATATATAGTAAGTTTTTCATGTGTATACATTGAATTGCTGCAACTGATGAGGCTTCTGAAAGCCGAAACGGTACGCCGTCTTGCAGTGTAGAAGCATGAAATTCTCTATATATATAGAGATAAGTAGATATGTTTAATAGACAATCCTGGTTGAATCAAACCTATAATTTATTAATTGGTCCTCTGAGGATCACAGATCTCAGGCGGTGGTGTTGTTTCATTTGTAATATATATAAATATATATGTATATATAGTTTACAATAACTACCAGGTATATATACGAGTAGTAGAACCTTAATGTATACAAGGAGTGCAGCGACAATTCAGCAACAACCTCTGCCTAGTGTTTAAGGATGGTCCGCACAGCAATTTGATCTGGCTAAGAGCGTAAGCCTCAGATAATCAAGCAAAGTGTTGGAAACGCTTTTATTCACAATGTTACACAGACAATCGAAACGACCAGTGAGTACTTCATTCTACTGATGAGTGTTGCCGGGTACTCATTGGCCGTCTAGAAGTGACATGGTGACAGAAAGTCGTGAATCAAAGTTTAGTATATCAAGCAACACCATTTTGTATAAATGCCGTATTTCGAAAGAAATTCTGGACCGTTGTCTAATCAGCACATCAGTGCACTATTATTATATATGCCGTATCCATTAAGGATCCAACGAGTGCGGCGACAATTCAGCAACAACATCTGCCTAGTGTTTAAATATGGTTCGACAGCAATTCGATCTGGTAAAGAGCGTAAGCCTCATATAATTAAGCAAAGTGTCGGAAACGCCTTTATTCACAATGCCACACAGACAACCGAAACGACCAGAGATTACTTCATTCTACTGATGAGTGTTGCTGGGTACTCATTGGTCGTCTAGAAGTGACATGGTGACTGAAAGTCGTGAATCACAGATCAGTCTAACAAACAACACCATGATGTATAAATGCCGTATTTCGAAAGAAATTCTGGAACGTTGTCTAATCAGAACATCCGTGCACTACTATCATATATGTCGTATCCATTAAGGATCGAACGAGTGCAGCGACAATTCAGCTACATCCTCTGCCTAGTGTTTAAAGATGCAACGACATCAATTCGATCTGATATAGAACGTAAGCCTCAGACAATTACACAAAGTGTCGAAAACGCTTCTATTCACAATGTCACACAGGCAACCGAAACGACCAGTGAGTACTTCATTCTACTGATGAGTGTTGCAGGGTACTCATTGGTCGTATAGAAGTGACCTGGTGACTAAAAGTGGTAAATCAAAGTCCAGTCTAACAAGCAACACAATTTTGCATATATATATACAAGGCAACAACCTTAAACATTAGGCAACAACCTCTGCCTAGTGTTTAAGGATGGTCCGCCCAGCAATTCGATCTGGTTAAGAGCGAAAGCCTCAGACAATTAAGCAAAGTGTCGGAAACGCCTTTATTCACAATGTCACAAGGAAACCGAAACGACCAGTGTGTACCTCATTCTACTGATAAGTGTTGCCAGGTACTCATCATTTCGATGCTGAAGTGGTCGTCTAGAAGTGACATGGTGACTGAAAGTCGTGAATCGAAGTCCAGTCTATCAAGCAACACCATTTAGTATATATATATATTGTAATTGAGTAAACCGCCAAAATGGCGGATTAACTCAGTTACAAAAAAATCTATAATAAGCATGCCAGAGAAGCATCTCGGACAATGCAGTTTCTGGATATCATGATGGAAGGTTTCATATACTGTGTGAAATCTGGTAATCCTGGATTCGTAGCCTAGCAGTCAAGAGCGCAAGCCAAGTACGGAGAGCGACAGCTCGAATCTCGGATAAGTCAAACTTCAAAAGGCGAAGAGTTGGTAGTCAGCCTTCTGACGAGCCCGGGGATACCAACATGTGGCAAAAAGCGGGCGAAACGAAAACGGTTGTGGCAATGGCGCCGTTAGTAGTCAGGGTGTATGGAATTGGATATCATGAAGGAAGGATTCTGTAGCTGGTTTCAATGCGAAAGTCACCTCGTGTGACCTAGCAACTATTCGTTACATAAATAAGAATCCATCAAAGGATCACCAGTCCCGATTCCAATCGATCTTCATGATCTCAAACGGTAAAATCTATAATAAGCATGCCAGAGAAGCATCTCGGACAATGCAGTTTCTGGATATCATGATGGAAGGTTTCATATACTGTGTGAAATCTGGTAATTCTGGATTCGTAGCCTAGCAGTCAAGAGCGCAAGCCAAGTACGGAGAGCGACAGCTCGAATCTCGGATAAGTCAAATTTCAAAAGGCGAAGAGTTGGTAGTCAGCCTTCTGACGAGCCCGGGGCTACCAACATGTGGCAAAAAGCGGGCGAAACGAAAACGGTTGTGGCAATGGCGCCGTTAGTAGTCAGGGTGTATGGAATTGGATATCATGAAGGAAGGATTCTGTAGCTGGTTTCCAATGCGAAAGTCACCTCGTGTGACCTAGCAACTATTCGTTACATAAATAAGAATCCATCAAAGGATCACCAGTCCCGATTCCAATCGATCTTCATGATCTCAAACGGTAATATATATATATATATATATATATATATATATATATATATATATATAATATACTTTGTTGTTTATTTTCTCAAAGACAAACTGCTGGAAATATTGGTGAGATAATATATATATATATATTGGTAATGATCTTTTAACCGGCTGTTGACGGGTCGTCTATTATGATAACCT
>WNNJ02000447.1:0-57700 GCA_012934845.2 Pomphorhynchus laevis
TCTGATAAGGATATATATGATGCTGCCTGGTGTTTATGCCTCCTCGTGAGGGAAACATAGTGGTATATACATGCTAATGACGTATTCCATCTGATGAAATTTGATTATCTTGTCTAACAGCTTACTTTAACACTTATTTTTTTTCACTTACGAGTTTAAATTTATTCTTAATACTTTGTTGATTTATATATTTAACTGTTTTCTGTTTATATTTTATATTTATGGTAACCTACTTTTAAATATGCATATATTAAATTATTTATGATGATTTTGAAGAAATAAATGCTCATGCCAAAATACATTTCGTGTAAATTTAAAAATGTAATCTTTACCATTAAATTGATAGTAATTTTAATTCACGTTAATTTTATAATCATATGTAGATATATAGATCGAGTACTTCGATAAGTATAGAACTATTAAATAGTTGAATAGATTATATTTAAATAAGGTGGCTACTGTATCCGTAGCTACAACGACATCAGTACACTTGGCAGAGAGCAAATAACAATCCCCGAACCAGGAACGATATTGTAGATTTACGTCTGTGTAATGATTATTACGAAAAAAGCAAAAATATTTTTACGAATTAACACAAGCAAAATAAAAATGTATTTCAGTTATCACCCCTGAACAAATTAAAAATTTAAAATTTGAAATCTGTTAAAATTTGACTGATTTTACCTTATCAGCGCAACCAAACTTGTGCCGATCGCAACTTGCATCTAGTCTACAGGTCATATCATACATGAGGAGATTAAATGTCCGGGAAAAATGGCATTACATGAATTTGAACGAGTCCACGTGTATATAACCTGCAAAGTGTGCTATAATTTACATATTATATTTATAATTGCAATACTAGAAAATCTTGAGAATTTGAAACTTTGCTAACATTTCCTAAATGTACAAAGACGTTTTGTTCTGATTTGGAAGAACGTGTTTAATTAGATCGACCAAAAGTGTGTCTTATAATCGTCATTCATTTAATAATCTGTCTTTCGATAAAAACGTTTGGTAAATCCCGCTGGTATAATGATTGAAAAATTTTAGACAGCTTTTATCCAGGATGGATGTGGGTATAGCAAAATGTAGTTACTATAAAAAATTACCTGGAATTTATTTTATAAACAAATTCTTAATATAATCAAATCAGCTAACTGAGTCTACGTATTTAATATAATTATAAAATAAACAAAACATAATAATGCTAAATCAAAATTTAATAATTAAATAATAAATTAAATAATTGTTATAAGATTTTTTATAATTTAAATCAAGTTAAAATAAAAAATTGAAATTTAAAATAAACGTCATTTTCATAAATTGACTAATAAATAACAGACGTTGTGTCAGAATAAGAATAGAGGTCATCAAGAGGAACTGCTACGCTATCAGGTTTCGGCCCTAACTCCTCTTTCGTAATAATATTAAATTCGTAATAATATAAATGCTATCAGGTTATAATATTATAATATGCTATTATAATAATACGCTATCATAATATACGTAATAATATGCGCAATAATATACGTAATATGCTATCAGGTTTCGGCCCCTAACTCCTCTTTCGTAATAATAAATTCGTAATAATATACATAGTATATTTACTAGTCAATTCATAAAAATTGATTTTATTTTATTATAAATGCTATCGTTATATAAATATAAATTGTATAAAATCTTATATAATTATTTATTGTTTATAATTATTTATCTTTATTTTTAATTTATATATAGTATAAAATACGAAGACTCAGTTATCTGATCTGATTTGCTCTACTGACAAGTTATTATTGACTTATGGACTTTGTTTTCCCGGTAATATAACCTCTGTCAGAAATACTGAAACTATGTATTTTTGATACGACATTATTATTTTCTGCCTTTTTTCAAACAAGTTTGATAAATTTTTCTATTTATTAAAATGGGGAAGTATAAATTAACATTAAATCAATATTATCAAAATATTAAATTTATAATATACAAATCAGGAAAAGTATTATAAAAAATAAATTTAAACTATTAATCGAAAAATATACATGGATAATAAACAATATGCTTTGTATTAGAGAAAGGTACACTGAATAATCACAATTCATCAGAGGAAATACGTCATTAGCATGTATTTGGCCCAGCTGCTATGCTGGGTCGAGGAACAGGGCGCGAAAATTGATAACATAGCAGTTCCTTTTGATGGCCTCTATTTTTTATTCGAATACATCTGTATTATTACGTCAATTTATAAAAATTGATTTTATTCTAAATTTTAATAATAAATTTTATCGTTATATAAATATTCATTGTATAAAATCTTATATAATTATTTATTTTTATAATAAATATACGGGTGATCTAATTTGCACTAAAAATAATGCATTCTGTATACATTATAATTCATGTTCTTAAATAAGAAAGGGTGCACATTGTAAACTGTTTATATATTTCATAGATTTGTATATATATACAAATCTATGTATATACAAAATCTATATACAATATGTGTATACAAATATACATATATTTGCGATTTGTTGAAAATATCAATGGTAATGCACAAAAATAACAGTTTTCAAGCGTATGAGTAAATACTATACTTGCTTTTTGTTTTGCTGCTTGTATACTTTACTAGTCATTATAATTTCGATAAAATAATTTGCTTTAAGGGCAAGGCAGAGTAAATCAATTAGGAGGAGTGTTTATTAACGGAAGACCGCTACCGACTCATATTCGATTGAAAATCGTTGAGCTAGCAGCTCAAGGTATACGCCCGTGTGTAATTAGTCGACAATTAAGAGTTAGTCACGGATGCGTCAGCAAAATATTACAAAGGTAAGATATTTATTTTGTTTTATGGTTTGTTTATCAAGAATATAATTCTTTCGTTATCAAATATATAATATTTTATTTCTTTTTTTGGATGCTGAATTTAATTGCTCAACAGAATTGACTGTTTATATAAGTGTTTATGCAATTTAATTAAATATCAATCATTACATGATGAATACTATGCACCTGCTGCAATTAAGAATAAAATAACAAAGAAATAAAAATTGACCTTGAAAAGTTAACATTTCTAGCGACAACTTTTACATTGCAATATATCAATGCCAAATTTAGAAGCGGCAGATTAAATTTCATGTATGGGCTGTATCATCTTTGAAATGATATTCTTTTGGATATATCTGGTTCTGATACTGAGCAGTGAAATTTGAATTTTAAGCGAATTAGTCACGCTCATCATTTATAAATATACCATTTGCAATTGAAGAATTTGAACAATTACTAAATACGGCTTCCGTTAAGGAAGATCAAATTCCAATTCAATGCATTTACATTGACGTAAGACAGCAATTTTAAAGTAAATCAAACTTGTACCTTACATTTATGGAGTTTACAGAGTCTTCGAGTTCGTGTATTAAGCTATTTTACTACGTAAACACAATATAAATGTCTCTACTGTCAATGAATGCTTACTTTACTTACACCTTTGGTCTCTTTTAAATATTATGGCATTCAACTATTAGAAACCATTTTCCAAAATAGAGAATTACTTACTTACTACATCGAAACCCATTAAGTTTCTTACTTTTGCGTTCTTTGTGAGTGACCTGCTAAAAAACGTTATATCCTCAAGTGATTCGAAGTGTATATCTTATGCTGATGATCTTGCAATTTTTGTCCCCTAATCGTGGATCTATACAAATTACTTAATACGTCTTTTATAGTTCATTGAATCGAAATAAAATAACTCTAAACACGAACAAATCTTAAATCGTTATATTTCGAAAATTGCCTGACTCAGACTTGATGATCAACTTTTTTATCGATCAAGTGAACTAGATTTGTTTAGTTCTCTTAACTTTAATAAAGAATTATTGGAGCTGGATCAAAGAAGGAAACTTTTATTGATATTTCGCAAACCTCTGTTAGCATATTAAGAAAATTATAAGGTAATTTTCTGAATATGCTAACAGAAGTTAGCGAAATATCAATAAAATTTCCCTTCTTTGATCCAGCTCCAATAATTCTTTATCAATAAATGGATCATTATCAACTATTTTATCTCTTAACTTTACTAAATTCTAAGTATTAAATAGACCTTTACCAACCACATGATTAAAAATCTTCAAAAATTACAGCTGCAGTGACTTTTTCCAAAACAGGAAGTTAGTGTTTCAACGGAGAAATGAAATTGTTTAAAAAATTGTAAATATTTGATTTTGATAATCCATTCTTCTTTATTGAATTTTGATGGCAGGGTCAAAAAAGAAACTTTTAATTTTTAATATTTCTTTTTTAATTAATTTTTAATAGTAAATTAGAATTTATAAATCAATTTTTATAAATTGACTAATATACGATATGAGTCAATTATATATATTATATATTATAATACAATTTATAATATTTAAAATATATATAATTTATATATATATTATAATATATAATATATAATATTATAATAATATTAGTCGATATTTATAAATTGACTGATAGAATATGCGATATATCATAATAAGGATAATTGTTGTTTTTTACTAAAATGTTATTTACAAAAGAAAAATAGAGTAGCAAATTTATTTATTTAGTTAAAAGTTACAAATTTCAAAATAAATAATACCTTTTTAGCATTTTTGGTATTTAGTTGAATATCATAAATTATGATATTATTCGCATTTTTAGTATTTATTAAAATATTAAAAGTCATATATTTGTTGTATATTTAAAAGGTATGCGGAAACGGGAAGCATAAAACCCGGTTCAATTGGAGGCAGTAAACAAAAATCATCAAATGCTGAAGTAGAACGAAAAATAGAAGAATACTATCTCGGCAATCCTGGTATCTTTAGCTGGGAAATACGGGATAGGCTCCATAAAGAAGGAATTTGCGAGTCCAACTCGTTACCCACATTAACTTCGATAAATAAAATGATGAAGGATGTGACAAACAAGCACATTACAGGCTCAAATATGCTTAAAGGTAAGTTTGCAACTAAAAGTATGTTATTTAATTTATGCATAATTTATTTTATTAATTTATTAATAATTAATAATTAATTATTAATTAATTAATTAATTATTATTTTATTATTTATTTATTATTTCATTATCTTATTTCATTAATTTATTTAATAAATGTGGTATTTAAAAATATAATTTTATATGATGGTTGATTAAAACAATTAACAAACAATTTCATAAATATAATGTCATTACTTTATATTTTCAAACTAATCATCCATAGATTGTTTCCTAGTTTTTTAAGTTGATATCCTGGTGCAGTCATTGTTACAATTGTAATTTCGATGACTATTTTTATTATGCTCGTTGCTTCAATCCTATTAATAGCCAGCAGCTGTAGGCTAATCCCGGTATTGGCCATCAGCTACTGATCCAATATTTACATTTCACGTTCCGGTCCTCTTAATGTTGGCTGACAATCGATGGACTCATATGCTGTATTGACTATAAGATTTAATAAAAGTTTCTTTATCACACTGTTTGCAAATTTAATTTAAATCATGTAGGATTTCAAATTAAATCAGCATTGAAATCATAAATGGTTCCAATTAAATTTGTAGATTATTAAATAGAGTGATTCACCAATACTGAAATGTAGCGTACTGCTGTTGGCTAAAATATATGATTGAACCAAAGGGCAGAATAAAGTCATCAAAGATTTTACTATTGCCCTAATATTTGTCAATAATGAGACAATTTAATTGTTATAGGTGATATCATATCTGTTTTATAGTAATTTTAGTAGATAAATTACATTAGTCAATAACTTTATAGTGCATGTAGAGTGAATAGCTATATCGATAAAGTCTTTATATTACATTTCTTTTGTAAAATTACATTTTTACAGCTTCTAAATCAGTTAGCTATAGTTAAATAAATTAATAAAGCAATTAATTTATTAAGTTAATTAATAAATAATTTAAATAATTATCAGAGGAAATACATCATTAGCATGTATTTGGCCCCGCTGCCATGTTGGGTAAAGGAGTTAGGGGCCGAAACCTGATAGCATAGCAGTTCCTCCTGTTGGCCTCTAATTCTTATTCTGATACAACGTCTGTTATTTATAAGTCAATTCATAAAAATGACGTTTATTTTAAATTTCAATTTTTTTATTTTAACTTGATTTAAATTATAGAAAATCTAAAAACAATAATTAATTTTATTATTTAATTATTAAATTTTGATTTAGCATTATTATGTTTTGTTTAGTTTATAATTATATAACAATACGTAGACTCAGTTAGCTGATTTGATTTATCAAAAACAAGAAACCAATTTTAGAAGAACATAAATCACTTTGTGGTAAAAGAAACTAATTATGAAATGATAGGAATAAATCATTAAAATGTTATCAGATGAATGGGCAACAATTATATCGAGACAATTTATTATCCAATGATGATGAGCACACTAAGGAATATGAAATGCTGATTATTGAAAATAGTTCAATTTAGCTATAAAAATTGTAAATAGCAAATGTAAGCTATTGCAATTGTTAGATAATCCTTTGGACATTCTTATGCAAATCAATATAAAATATGATCCAATTGAAATTACTTAGAACGTGTAATATTCATGCGACTAATTAAACGGATCTCGAATTTATATTTCGATAGTCGCTGCAGACATACTAAGAAAAATTCAATACGATTATTTAAAAACGTTTAATTATAACTTTGATATTTAATGTTTATAATATAATATAACATTTTAATATATTTAATTATATACAATAAATATTTTAAATGACAATTGAAAAAGTGTATTTTTAATATTATTAATACTAAATATATAACGAAGACGTGTGATATTTTAAAGATTTTTTCTGGAGTATTTAAAAAAGAAAATTTCTATTAGAAAAAAGAAAATAAATTACGGAATAAATAAATTTTAGCAGGAAGAAAAGTAACATAAAAAGAAATAGCTGTTAAAAATGAAAGTAAAGCGCAAAATTGGTAATTACTGCCTTATAATAGAATATAAAGCAACAATATAATATTATTTAATTAGCTATAATTATTTTTTAAAATAAAATTCAAAAAGTTTAATTATTTAATAATAGTTTTAAAATTATAAACATTAAAGTGCTTGACGTTTTATTATATATGTATATGTGGAAATGTGAATTTGACATCTGGATGTTGTGTCACGAAATTTTGCATCTAGTATGAAATAAAATAATTTACAGCAACATCAATTTTTAGAAGAGCTCAATGACGATGTACGATGCCAGAAAACAAGACGGAACAGAACTAGTTTTAGTCTGGAACAAGTTGATGCTCTAGAGCAGATATTCCAAAGAACGCACTATCCAGATGTGGCCACCCGGGAAGAGCTGGCAAAAACTACTGGACTGACAGAAGCTCGAGTACAAGTAAGATTATCTTTAGTTATAAATTCAATTATCAAAAAACTAAACTATTTACCATATCTCAGAAGATAGGATATATATAATGTTTAATTAAAACCAACCAGAAGACCAAGTGTGTTTTATTTTATTACAACGTTTCAATCCTCAGTGGGATCTTTATCAAGTTAAATCAATAATTGCATGAATTTTAGATCTCAAACTTTTTTAAGGTTTGAGATAAAAAATTTAGCTAATTTATCAAAAACAAGAAACCAATTTTAGAAGAACATAAATCTTTTTGAGGTAAAAGGAAATAATTATGAAAGGATAGGAATAAATCATTTTTTAAGGACCTTAAAAAAGTTTGAGATCTAAAATTCATACAATTATTGATTTAACTTGAAGAAGATCCAACTGAGGATCGAAACGTTGTAATAAAATAAAACACACTTGGTCTTCTGGTTGGTTTTAATTAAATATTTTACAAATACATATGAAAGCATCAATGATAAATCCCAACCCGCAGCTAGAAAATCAACACCTAATATATATATCATTGAGATTGCATCAAAGATGCTTGATAACAACGATCCATGATTCCATTGGAACACGGCAGTATGTTGAAAGCTGCTGTCGATAATTAACTTGACTACTACACTCAACGATCAGCATAATATTCGTTACTACTAGACGTCATAGATAACCGGCAGCGCTCATTAGTAGTATGAGCCATCTCGATAACGTTTCGGCTGCCTGTGTGACTTTTGAAAAGAGCATTTCCGATAGTGAATCGCCTGATATGTATATAGATGGTCTGATATGCAAGTTTCCTTTTTACGAGCTTTTTGCCACTTGAACTTGAGCAATTTATCGAAAATGCTCTTTTTTAAAGTCACACAGGCAGCCGAAAAGTCATCGAGATTGCTCATGCTACTGATGAGCGCTGCCGGTCTTCTCTGACTCTAATAGTAACGAATAATATGCTTTTCGTTGAAAGTAGTCTCCAGTTAATTACCGACAGCAGCTTTCTATATATAATCCAAAAGCTAATTATTTTGCTATCCAATGATGAGGTGCATACTAAGGAAACATGAAAATGCTTATTTTTGAAATTAATTCAATTTACTTATAAAATTTAGAAATAGCAAATTAAGTATAAATTTTTAACTCCCAAAATTCGCAATAGACTGATAGTACACAGAACATACTTTAACAGGGCCCTCTTAAATAGGGATGTAGTGAGTGAGTCGTAATTTGCAAGCAAAAATATAAAAAGAATATCAACAAATGTATATTATTTAATAATATATTATTTAATAAAGCAAACCAGACTACAATTTTTTTTATTTATTTAACCACAGTAGTACACTATATATAACGGTCAATACAATATTATTAACAATTGATTTCGAATTGATGTACACGAACAGTCCTACTGACGAAGGAATAACAGCAATTATGTATTTATTGAATGAACAACACCTTGTAATACAAGAAGTGGAATTTATCTGTGAATCTTTGAATTTTATACTGTACCATAATATATTTGAATGTAATGGAGATGATTATATAAAGAGAAATGGTACAGCGATGGGGACACCTGTCCATCGATTTTTGATATTTTATACAACCGTTAGCTTGAAGAAAAACTTATTTTGGCAGTAGATAATCGTCCAACCAAATGGTGTCGTTACATAGATGATATCTTTGTAATATGGGATAAAGGAAACAGGGCTAGAAAGAATTCTCACTCATCTGAACAGAATATCAATCCTAGATTTACATGTGTTAATAACGGATCAACTACATAGGGGATATAATAAACAATTAATATTTAAGCAAATCAATAGATCACACAATTCACAGATGCCTTCATAGGAACCAAACATAAAAACTGTAAGCTGCATCTCATACCATCCGGCTTTAAAATCTCTCCCTAGATTCTTAAAAAATATACTGGCTGATGTAAAACTTTAATATGAAGTTGTCATTGATGCAGAAACTCGGACGTCTCAACTGTAAAACTGTAAACGTAGTACACATAGCGACATGACACGAATGCTCATTACGATATGTAGGAAAAACAGGAAGAAGCCTAGCAAAAAGAATAACAATTATACAGTATGACATCAACAAAAACCATACTACATACGACGCGACAGTAGAACATTATCTCCAATATGATAAACCTCCTGAATGCCTGTCATGTACCCTTCTTAAAGTCTGGATTTAATGACATCAACACAAGGAAAAAGTTTGAGTTCCAAACGATCGGATTAATGATGACAAGTAAAAGTCTGAATAGAAATCATATTTACAAATGGAAGAATTTTGAAATAAAACCTGCGGGAATTTTTCCGTGCAACAGCGTGTCGATCTCTATTATAGGAACAGGTATTAATATTTGTACACTTCATTTTTATACAAATTTATCCTGTTATTCTTCGTAGCTGAATCATTATCTTTTAAAGAAAATGAGGCGATATTTTTTAAAGCATTTTTTAGGTGGAACCTTTCGAGTTCGCTCCGAGCTATACTGTGTGATACCAAAGTTTAGTACTTCTTTGTTTCTGATATAGCGATTTTCGCTATATTCACAAATAAATTGTCTGTTTGTTGGCTTCTTTGTGTTTTTACTGTGAAGGTACGTCTAGGGGAAATGACCATAATATCAATAACTTTCGATTCTGTCTTCTGTTTAAATCGAAGAAGTTGTATCATATTAGGAAAAGACATAATTAGAAGATTTTGATATTATGGTCATTTCCCCTAGACTTACCTTCAGAAGGAAAATACAAAGATTCCAACAAACAGACAATTTATTTGTGATCACTATATTAGAAACAAAGAAGTACTAAACTTTAATATCACATACAGTATAGCTCCTCGCGAATTCGAGCGGTTCGACCTGAACAATGCTTTAAAAAATATTGCCAGATTTTCTTTAAAAGATAATGATCC
Organism: Pomphorhynchus laevis; assembly: GCA_012934845.2. Taxonomy (NCBI): domain Eukaryota; kingdom Metazoa; phylum Acanthocephala; class Palaeacanthocephala; order Echinorhynchida; family Pomphorhynchidae; genus Pomphorhynchus; species Pomphorhynchus laevis. Next base: position 10,340 of record WNNJ02000447.1, read on the forward strand.
AGCTACGAAGAATAATATGATATGTATAAAAATGAAGTGTACAATATAAATACATGTCACTCAGACCTAGCCATAATTCACGCAAGAGCATGACAATGCAACAATATGGAGCAATAAAATAACTCAAGAACAATGGTGATATTGTTATCAACAAAGCAGATAAGAGCGCTTACGTGATTCTATGGAAGATAAAAGACTATAATTCGGAAGCACAACGCCACCTTAGTATACCTGAATATAATATTGCATCAACGTAAAATATTAAATTACTAAAAACAAACATAATTAATTGTATTGATGAAGCAATATTAAAACATCTGATAGATCCAACTGACGAGATCAATCCGCCTTAAACAGGAAATACCAGGCACGTAAGACCAGAATCAGGAAGATTCTGGTCTTCTCCTTGCAATCTCAAATTCAGTTCGTTCACATGTTTTGTCAAATCAACATAGAATGCTAACTTCCACAGCCATGCGTTGTTTTGTAATTCAGTAAGAGCTCGATGCTTTTCATTCAAAAAAATTTCGATCACTGCTCGAAGTTCAAAAAAGCGCTGAAGGACTTTCCCACAACTAAGCCAACGTACGGCAGTATGATAAGGCAAGTCATTTTCTCCAATCTCTTCAATAAATTGTCGGAATTGTCGATGATTCAGCCCAAAAGTCTTGATAAAATTAACGGTTGATATGACTGGTTTCAGAACTTCAGACGTATTCAAATATTTTTCGCACAAATACTGTTGATGAATGATACAATGTAAGACTAATGGTTTTGAACCACTGTCATTTTCTACAGCCTTTGACACAAGAGCGACAACTCCTTTATCTTTTCCACTCATGCTTTTGCCTCCATCAGTTGTAATACATTTCAAGTTTTTCCATCGAAGGTTCTTTTGATTAATGGCCATTTCAACTCCTTTAAAAATATCTGCACCAGTAGTTGTCCCATGAATACTATACATACCATGAAGTTCTTCATGCATTTCATAGCTTTTATCTACTCCTCGAAAATAAATCAACACTTGAGCAGTGTCTGTCACATCCGTTGACTCATCCAAGGCCAAAGAAAACCACTCAACATGTGCCATTTTTGTCGAACAGTTGAGAGGATATATTTTCAGCGATGTTTTCTACCCTTCAAGCCACAGTGTTTGCCAACAAGCTGACAGTTTTTAATGAATTTACCTTTTCAGGACACATTTCTTCGGCTACTGCATTTATGCATTCTTTAATCATTTTTTCATTGGTGAATGGTTTTCCACGTTTTGCTATTTCAAGAGCCACACGAAAGTTGTCACGAGTTGCTGCCTCTTGTTCAGTTTTGAGTTTTATAAATGAAGATTGCTGCGATTTCAATCCGCGCTTCATTGCTTCGAATTTTTCTGTCCGCGAACTTCCTGTATATTTTGAGTAATTTTCAAAATGTTTTGCTTCATAATGACGTTTAATGTTATATTCTTTGAGAACGGCTATGCTTTCATTGCAAATCAAACACAGCGCCTTGTTACTGGACTCAATTACGAAATACTGAATGCTCCACTGATCTTTGAATTTTCTGCATTCACTATCAATTTCTCGCTTTTCCATACTACTAAATCACACACAAGAGCAACAATTAAATAAAAACACTGTTACAAAGATGTCTTAAAGTTTAAGACTTAAACTAAAACACCACAACCACGTTTTAAGGAGGTACGCACAATTTTATTTCACAACGGTATCATAGGAGCTGACTTGTGGTTGCGCCACTAGCCTTCTTATATATATTCCAATTACTGCCATCTAGAAGTGTGTGTGGAAGACAGTAGAACTTTCTCGAACAAAAGAGATTATTCTGTACGCGCTATACGCGCCATCTGTTGGAGATAGAAGGTATTGCCTATTTCCGCTTGCATCCACCAAATGTCGTGTCACGTTACTTATCATGGCTCGTACACTACGACTGATACATAAATTACAGATAATGGCAGAAAATTAATAATTAGCAGTAGATGCGTTTTGCGGACTTTAGTCCGATTTGCAGCCTTTTTTAAACGTCGCGTACTTTTTCAGACTTTTTTCATAAGTAGACTATTCCACTTTTTACTACCGGCAACAATGATAACATGATTTGGCCCTCGGAACTTACTGGAGTAATAAGTATGGCCCTAAGGCTGGAAAGTTTGGAGACCCCTGATCTAGACCAATAATAAAAAGAAATTTTCGACTAAAATAGTAAACCGTTTGTTTGGCTTTGGTATTTCGAAGATGTATTCGGTATATGGAAATAATCATTAGAGAGCCTACAGAATTGGTATCTACAGTTGAATACGTTCGGACCGATAAAATATGTTATCGATCATAGTAAACATACGAATAATTTCTAGAAGTAAAAATCTATAGAGATATAAACAACAACATTCAAGCGAAATTATACCGCAAAGGCGTATCTAAAAAAGTTTATATTCATTCAAATATCGACCATCCTGCGTCAGTCAAACGTAGTATACAATATAGTGAAGCACTGTTAATATTCTGAATATGAACGAGGTATAAGAACGAAATTGATGGATATATATAATAGTAGTGCACAGATGTGCTGAGTAAACAACGGTCCAGGATTTCTTACGAAATACGGCATTTATACTAAATGGTGTTGCTTGGTAGACTGGGCTTCGATTCACGACTTTTAATCACCATGTCACTTCTAGACGACCACTTTAGCATTAAAATGATGAGTACCCGGCAACACTCATCAGTAGAATAAGGTACACACTGGTCGTTTCGGTTACCTGTGTGACATTGTGAATAAAGGCGTTTCCGACACTTTGCTTAATTGACTGAAACTTACGCTCTTTACTAGATCGAATTGCTGTACCGACCATCCTTAAACGCTAGGCAGAGGTTCTTGCTGAATTGTCGTTGCACTCGTTGGTTGTTGCTGAATTGTCGTTGCACTTGTTATTATACATGCCGTATCCATTAAGGATCCAACGAATGCAACGACAATTCAGCAACAACCTCTGCCTAGTGTTTAAGGATGGTCCGCACAGCAATTCGATCTGGTAAAGAGCGAAAGCCTCAGTCAATTAAGCAAAGTGTCGGAAACGCCTTTATTCACAATTTCACACAGGCAACCGAAACGACCAGTGTGTACCTCATACTACTGATGAGTGTTGCCGGGTACTCATCATTTCGATGCTGAAGTGGTCGTAAATCGAAGTCCAGTCTATCAAGCAACACCATTTAGTATATATATAACTAAATTTCAAGTTATTTCATACTGTAAATAACTTGAAAAAGAGCGTTTGCGCTCGAAACGTTGTATTTTTAAAGAAAATATATATTTCCAAACTCTGCTTCAATTAATACTTATTATATATATAGGAAATGCCTATTTAATATATCACAAGGGAGCCGAAACGACTGATGGTAGTTCACCCTACTGATGAGTGCTGCCGGCTACCATCAGAACGTCTAGGAGTGATAAGAAAGCCTGCTCTACTTGTAATCGAACTCCGGTTTTTGGCAACATCTACGATTATATGTATACATATAAGAGATATTGTAATGAGGATATTTACAACGTAAGATTTATCGAGCTATTAACATAGCATATATTCGATTTATATATGGTATTCTAAATATCAATAAAAAATGTGATATCAAAATTAGAATACCTTCCTAATATGGTTTGAGAAACCTTAAAGACAGCATAAATACTATTAAAAATATAAATAGTATTATAAATACTATTAGAAAAAAAGTATAATAAGGCAACAACATTTCCAGTATAATTTATTAGTGGAGAGAGTGAAGTAAAATATTTATTTAATCGAATTTTCGATTAATAGCCTACTGATATCATCTTCAGAAGTAAATGTTACAACATATTTTCACAGTATAATTATATTATAATTATAATATAATTATATTTAATTATAATTACATTATAATTATATTTAATTATAATTACATTATAATTATATTTCCAGTATAATTAGAAATTTAAAATAAAGTATAAAAGAACGTACATCTTGCAAATCGTCGGCAGTAGTTTATATATAACCATCTATACTCTGTGTGATGCACAATGTTGGGGAAACAGGTAATACTATGAATATAAGATTAAATAATGGATAAAGTGGCATATCTAAAGGTCTAGCATAAATAGATGTGTTGTTAAACATTGTATAGAAAAGCAGAGTAAAACACACGATATATTTCACTATATTATCATAATGTCAATAACACTCTTGAACGACGCAAGAGAGAACAAAAATGGATGGGCCGATTTATGGCAGATCACGTACCGGGAATAAATTTAGTAAATATTAACAACTTAATTCAAACCAAAACCGACTTAAAATCAGTTTCATCTTTATATCTTTACTGTTTTTCTTACGTTTATTATTTTGAATCCAAGATTGAAAATGCCTATAAAAGGCGAAACGTCTATATAAATATCTTTGTAAGCTGGTGGTAGTGTTATAATAACTTTATTATTGCATTGCAGTCAAATTTGAGTCCCAGCGGCAGTTAAATCTACACTATATATTTGGATTAAAATATATAATTATAAAACCAGCAATAAACAACTCTTTTATTTAAACGTTTCGACCAAAAAGGTCTTTATCAAGCTAGAACAAACAACTACAATTAGTCTGCAAAATACTTATTACTTAAAATAGCTTTATCAAATCATGTAATAGTTCGATTGAATTGAAAAACATGCTCGATATTTAGCCCGTGCGGTTCATCAGACATTAGTTGTCCAATCCATTTTTGTTCGAGCATTCTCCGTTTAGTTGCATCAGTTATGCTCGTTTCAATAATTGTGTACCTGCACAAATCCTTATTACTACCGTGATCGTTTATACAGTGTTTCACTATAGCATCTTGTTCAATGCTTCCATTTTTAAGATTATTTAATCTCCTATTCATTGACAACCCGGTTTCGCCAATGTATTATTTGCAACATTTCGAACATCGAGCTTTATATACATTGTCTATGTACGCACACGTTGCTGAGCATTTTATGCGACATGAAGCAAAAGAAGTAACAAAAATTATGCTAGGACGATCAAAGGATTTGACAAATATGAAACAAACTGTCAATCCCCAAGCAAATACTGGGTTAAAACAGCAAGATATTGTGTTAAATTTACGAAACCTATACCAAGGAACAATGCTTTCAACATTTTCCTTAGGGAATTCTCTGCACGTTTCATAGGGAAAGGTATTTTTCATTCAATAAAATATCACGAGTTAGATGTAGGGATATCCTTTTGTAACCATAAAAGCGTGCCTGTGATTACTTGGACCAGTTCAATAAAAGCCATTCAAATCGTGTTAAAATCTTATACCAGCCTAATCAAGTAACCTTGAAAATCAACAACATTCCGACATACATGTCGGATGAAGACATTCTAGCACTTGAACAAGATTTTAAGATTAGCAATATCAGATTTATTACAGGGAAGAGAGGATTGTCGATTCCTGCAAAATTTTGTTCTGTCTCGGTTGACGTGGCCGAGTGTCTAGCTCACTCCAAATGTAGCCCTTTCCTGGGACAAAATCTTGCATTTACTGTGATGAAAACTGACTATATGACCTACCCCCATTGTAATGTCTGCCACAGATGGAAACATTGGAGTTCTGGATATCCTCTTCCCGCTCTTGCGATATATGTGGCTCTCTGGACGACCATTCAGAAAAATGCGATAGATCCCCGCACTGTACTAACTGTGGGGGAGTCTACGCAGCCTTGTTGAGAAAATATGCTTCCTTCAAAAGCTACAAGAAACGTAATATGGCAGCTTAGATGAAACCATCCAACTTCGTCAATGCATGTCCCTCAATAATAACAACATAATGTGTGACTTAGACCTCTTACAGCTTATTGAGACCAATTACCAAGAATCAATGGATACGATGACCGATTTGATAAAAAACGTCATGTTAAAGATTGGTGAGGTTCAAAAACCACTTATATCAGTTACTAAATCTAAAAAAAACCGAAATCAAAGAAACGGTTTGCTTCGTCGCCGCAGACGTTGGACTCTTTAAAACTGGCAAACATAGGAAAATATTGAAGCCTTGCGTTAGGAAATGAAGATAATGCCCTGGGCAAGCGATTCACCTGTTAGTACAGGAGGTGGGAAGGAAAACCTTTTCGCCTCTGATTCTCACTTCACTTCACTTTTTACATAACCCATCCACACTCCTCTTCTTCTCAAGGTTTTCTAACCTTAGTAAAATGCTTTTAAGGTCCTTCCTCTTATTAAACTACTCGTATCCAGCCATGTCTTGTTTAGTTATATCACTTGTCAAGAACGGTAAACGCATTAGCATAGCCAATGTCTACATCCGGCCGAGGGATATTTATAAGAATCGTGATCTCCTGGACTGAATTTTAGGTAGCGGCTACTACATGTTACTCGGTAACTTCAACGATAGAACTGGTCGTTAGTTTAATTCAGCACTCCGCAGAGCTAGGAACGAATATTTTATACATAAACCACCAACCCCCACCTTCATTGCTGCTACATAGGATTTGGTTGTTAACACCAATCTTCACTCAGCAGTCGCGCCAACAGCTGACCACCTCTCATGACCTTATACGCTGGGGGCTAGAGGAGGATACGTTGCTTAGAAAGAGGTTTCACTTTGATCCTATTAAAGTGACCTTCTTTCAGGCAGCTATCCAACTCTTCTCCAGGTTTGGAAGTGAGAGTTTGACCAAATTTAATTACTACCTCTCTTCGCAAACTACCGGGATACTTTCGACTATCTACAAAGGTCGCATTTACAGTCCCACTCCGACAAAACACAAGGTCCTAGCTAAAATGCTACATATTCCCAATATCTCTGCTTCCTTCAGGCAGGTTCTCTCAAATGAATACTAAAGTTCTAGATAAAGAATCCATCTGAGTAGGGACAGGATGAGTATTGCTTGTCTTAGTCCTTTTCAGGTTTCCTTCTGGAAGATATTCAAGAAGGAGAAGTTTGTCTGCTGGCGGGATAAAAATAAAATAGAAAAGATTAGTTAAACAAAAGAATCGTTTACAACATCTTTACAAAATAATTAACATTACGTCAGTTTATTAATCGGCATTAAAATATTGAAGTTTTTATGAATGTAATAAGCCTCAAGAATTTTTCTATTTAGATAATTGGTTTCTTTTGATAAAACAACAGCATTATTATAGTCAATATTGTGATTTAAATTAAAACTATGGTCTACAATAGTGTAGTTAAGCCAATTTGAGTGTGTATTTATGTTGTTTTAATCTAGTCTCTCATGGTTGGCCTGTTCGACCCACATATATTTTATCGCATTCTAAACAAGAAATTTTATAAACAACTCCATCATTATCATGATTGGGTTTCTTTTTCAAAATAGATAAAATTTGTTTCCAATCCGAGGAAAAAGGAATATTTATTTGATTACAAAATCCAATATTTCGACGGCACTACGGCACGCCATCTTCAGGGTTGTAAGAATTTATAATAACCAAGACTATTTTTAATGTAAAAATAGCTTGGTTATTATAAATTCTTAAACCCTGAAGATGACGTGCCGTAGTGCCGTCGAAATATTGGATTTTCGTAATCAAATAAATATTTCTTTTTCAAAATGTTATGTAAATTCAGTTACACTTCGGTAATATTGTGTAACAAATCTTTTAAAATCAATATTCCAAATATTATTTATAACTGGTAATCCTATGTATTTATTTTCTCGTTCTGGGCCAAAAACAACTTATCCTTTTTGGTACTTTTGTAGAAAGTATCAAAAATTACAATTACATTGTAATTATCTGAAGATGCATACAAAAGTAAGCATATTCAAAAAATTCCTCTCTTCTTTGATCCAGCTCCAATAATTACTTAAAGTTTTTAGGTAAAAACTTAAAGATAATATATAAGACAATTTTTTGCTGAAAAAGGCAAACGCGTAAAACCTTAAGCCGAAACGCTCGAATAAAAAATATTGTATTTGAGTGCTATTAATACTACGGGCTATTAAATGTATTGTCCTTTTAGCACTTCATTTTCATTGTTTTATTTAATATCAAATATACATATATATTTTGTAAGATTCGTTATTAACTAAGGGCAAACACATATCTCCATAATGATAAATATACTGTTTAGGTTTGGTTTAGTAATCGTCGCGCTAGATGGAGAAAGCTTGCTGCACAGCACCCGATTATACCTAGTCACTCTGGTGATATGTCTTCACAAGCAGTTCATTCATTAAATATCGACAGAAATCACCAGTATAACAACACCATATCACACAACAACAGTTCAAATCTATCAAATTCGTCATGTATAGTGTCCAAATTGCAGCGGCAACAACAACCTGCATTAAACAATCATTCATCATTATCACCACTTCCAATCGTCGTCGATAATCACAGCAGCCAAACATTACAATTTAATAATTGGTCCCATAATACAGTCATTAATCGAGATGATCTACTTAGAAGCCCGTCAACAACAAATCACATTCAATCCAATTTTACAGAGCCACTAAATCATTTCCAACTCACTCTAACAAACCAAATGCCGAATAATATTCTCATGGATAGCGATGTGAACAACAATTGCGCAATATTGCAGCGACTACATAGAATTAACAATGACATGTGCATTCAATGTATACCTACTTCCGCATTGTCTTCATACTACGTCAATAACGATTCATCAAATAAAGGTACATGAAATAAACAATTATATATATAAGTTTGTGAATTTTACTCGAAAGTGAATTTATATAATCTTATTATTAGCAATGAATAGAACGAGCCAATAAATCACTTTGCTGAGATTTTTAACGATATTTGGGCTTACCGACATAAGAAAAACTTGAAAAAGTCCAAAATTTCAAAAAATTAGATACCTTTAAAAATAGTGAAGGTAACTTCTCACCTCTTCGTTAAGTTTCGGGCACCGAATTGTTACGCATATTGACTCAACAATACCCAATTCGGCATTTCTTCAGACGAAATATGATTTCAATGTAGTTTTGCTAGCAAGACGAGGAACATTTGAATTTGTAAACTTAATTTGATCCCTGTAGGGATCAAATAATAAAAAATAAAGATTTTCATAAAAACAATAATATATGCGGATAATAAAAAAGTTGTCAGTTAGAGAAAAAGAAAAAACATAACATGTCTGAGAATTCTTCTTTCTTCATTGTTTAAAGTCCTCTAATTTATGGTCTCAGGTCATGGGGGATCAAATACCTCCAGCCAATACAACACGCCGCCTACCGACTAAACTACCCGGGATCTTTCACCTCCCCCCGAAGAGTCAAATCGAGGGGGACTATGCTGGGTAAACGTAAAACGAAGAGATTGAGAAACCTAAGTATTTGCTCTGGGGGACGTCCTTTAGAAAATAAGACTAATCCCGCGATAGCCCAAGTGCCCCAGAGGTGCACTTGAGTTTTCCCTTTCAATGACAAATGCTGGGCCAGTTTCAGGGCCCACCTAGCTCTCTTCAGGATACGTTTAAGTCTATCCAGGTCTGCTTTCGCCGACCAGTTCACCGTAACAGTGAACCCCAGACATTTTAATCGACTCGTGAAGATAGGGAGTGGTTGATTAGTCAAAATGGAGGAGAGGACAGAGAATACTAATCTCTTAAGTTTTTGCTTTGTTGCAGGTGCGCCATGAAAGACAACAACCTGCGATTTAGCGGAGTTTAAAATAAGATTGGACCGGGTTATAACTGGTATGTTAATCTTAAAAAATCGTCTGATGTCCGAGACTACGTCTTTGCACCTGTGTCCAGAGAACGGGGCTGTGGTATCATCAACGTATAGAACTAGACGTTGATCAATTTTAAATATTTTAGAGTTTAATAACAGCAGCAAGGAACAAGATAGGAGAAAGAGGGGATCCTTGGGGCACACCCAAAATAGGGTAAAACTGACGAGCATCAGGGTCGTCTTCATAATAGAATCGCTTGGTGTACAGCAGTATCTCCACCCTGTTAACAATTCTTTCAGACAACTTAAGGGACCTGAGAGAAGAGACAACAACGGGAATGGAGATGCGGTCAAATGCAGCAGAAAAATAAAGGAAAACAGCGACAGCAAGTTGATGACTATTATTCTGACAGAACTGATGCACTTCACCTACAGCTGAATGAAACGAGCGACCTTTGACGAACCCGTAAGAACCTGGTGGGATTAAATTTCGCCTACTTAAATGATCGCGGATTTTACGCGCAAGCGCTTTCTCGTAAATCGACACGAAATAATTCTGAATTGAAATGGGCCGCAGATCGTTAGGACAAGAGACAGGATTTTTCTTTAGAATGCAAACACGTCTACTGATGTTTATGCTGGTCACATTCGAAAGGGTGCTTAATAGCATTGTGACGGTCACTTCTCTTCTTTGTTCGGCTGTCAAAAGCTGACAGACACTAGAAGGAAGTGGAGCGACAGATCTGGAGGTGCCCTTAAGAGGGCCTATGAGTTAAGAATATCTATGAAAGAAAGATCTCTACTCATAAAGTCTGCCCAAGGCTTAATTGGTGGAGGCGATTGAGTGGCTCTATAATTATGTAGGAATAGTAACTCCAAAACATTGTCAAGACATATATTACCAATCCAATCCGATGCCCTATCCCTCCAACAAACGAACTTCTCCTTCTTGAATATCTTCCAGAAGGAAGACTGGGCTGCATTAAGGAACGCAATGCTTGCCCTATCCTTACCCAGTTGAAACCTATATCTAGTGCTCCAATATTCTTTCGAGAGAACTTGCTCGGCAGAAGCAGAGGGATTGGGAAGACTGAGCAAATACGCTAAGGTCTTGAGTTTTGTCGGGGTGGGACTGTAAACACGACCTTTATAGATTGTCAAAAGCATCGCGATAGCTTGCGAAGAGAGGTAGAAATTAAATTCGGTTATACTTTCGTTACCAATTTGGGGGAAGCGTCGGATAACTGCCTGAAAGAAAGCCACTCTGATAAGATCAAAGTGGAATCTCCTTCGAAGCAGCGTATCTTCTTCTATACGTTAACGAATCAATTCATGAGAGGTATGCAAATATTGTCGCGACTGCTTCGTACAGTGGTATTTCAACAACCATCTCTCATAGAGCAGTAATAAGTCAAGGAGTGAATTCGTTGACATGCATTGAAAGTAAGGGGACGATGGCTTATGAATAAGATAACCGTTCCAGGATCTGCAGAGTGTTGCATTAATCCAATGACCAATTCTGTCGTTGAAGGCACTAATTACCATGTAGTAACCACTATCTAAAATCCTATCCAGGAGGTCACGGTTCTTGTGAATCTCACCTGGACGGATGTAGACATTGGCTAGACTAAGGCGTTTAGCGTTTTTACAGAGTGAAACTACTAAACAAGAAAGGGCTGGACAAGAATAATTGAGTAGAAGGGACGATCTTAAGGAGCATTTAACTAGGGTCAAGAATTCTTGAGATGAAGAGGAGTGAGGCGGAGTTATGTACGGAGTATGGTGGGAACAAATGTGCATAAAGATGAATCGATTAATGTCCTGGGGGAGACGGATAGACCGCGTCTCCTGAAGAACTATAACACTGCATCTCGACCAGATAAAAGTCTAAGGGCAGAAGCTCCTCTCGAATTCCACTGAAGAATATTCAGTGAAAAAGGCTCCAATCTTCTTGTGCGAAACTTGTCTGGTAACAGAGTTCTTGTAGTCCTTGAATAATTTGCGTTTCCAGGACCAAAACGGATGGCTTCCTCCACAATTTGAACAAAGTGGGAAACCTACGCATTTTATACCAGCCATTAGACGTTGACAGGAAGACAAGCTACATACTCCACAGGTAGCTTGTTCAACCGGGGCTGAGCAGATGCCCACTGGCAGAGGAAAGCCACTTTTCCCAAATATTGATCTGAAGTTGGAGATTTTTTAAACTCGATTCAAAACTCCAATATCATTCTCTTCCAATTGTTGTGGAAGATTATAGATTTTAATCGAGGCTAGTATGGGTTTTGATTGAATGGTACCCATATTCTTCAAATTCATTTCAAAGAAAACAAGTATTCTTTCAATGTGTCAGCTGTTGCGAATGAAATTTTTATTTCAGTTTCGAATAACTTAATCGAGTTAAATAGAACTCTGTTGACATATATGTCTGCGAATTGTCTAAGAAACATATTAAAGAGATTTTGTCTCTCCACTGGCTGCGTAAGTGAAATCTCCACCAGATTTTTCAATTTAGGGATAAGGGGAGTACCCCGCACTCTGAAAGTCAAAAGCTGAAACTGCACTATATTGGTGATCTGTATTTGAAGAAATCATGTTTTTACCTACTACTTTACCAAGATTGCTCTAAAAACTGGTTTCCTTTGATGCTCCGTTGCTTGCTTGTACACTGCTCATTTTGATACAGCCAATAGTTTCTGCTATCATTATCAGGATTACAATAAAATGTTCACAAAATTTCGTCCTTTTTACATTTATACAAAAGTACAAGCATTGATGTGTCTCAAATGTTTGGTGAAAATTTAAACAGTTGCGGAGCTTTAAAAGAAAACAATTCAAGCAAATTGAACAGTTCGAAAGGTAAAACGTTGATTTCTTCTACAATTCCTGAAAAACAAGTAAGTGATTTTTCTGCTGTTTATTTGCCGGAAGCGTGGGTACTCCCCAATCCCTAAACTTAAAAACCTTATTGTAATCTCGACGTCACAACCTCTGGAAAGGCAAAATTTATTCAATGTCGTTTTAAGACGATTTATTGCTAAGTGTACCAACCGAATCCTGTTCAATTCGGTCAAATTTCATGAATCGGAAATAAAAATTTCCTTCGTAACCTCTGATATTGCGAAGGATTATGAGATCCTCGATTCGAATTTGAAAAATCAGAGTTCGATTCACTTAAAACCCATTCTGGCATCTGTTAAAGTGAACAATCTTCCTCCGCATCTAGAGGAAAATGATATCGAAGTTCTGAGAACAGTTTACAAAATTTCTAACTTTCGGTCTGTTATGGGGGAACGTGGATTTCCACTTCCTGTAGGTTTCTGTTCATCCCCTATCGAGCATGCCGAAACTCTTGCCAAATCGTCATTTAATCCCTTTTTACGGTACAATTTACGCTTTGCTGTTATGAGTGCAGAGGATATTACCTATCCCCACTATAATACATTCCATAAGTAAAGGCACTGAGCCTCAAATTGCTCCAGATCAAAGACCTGCGGAGTCTGTAGTCTTCCATTATGCAAAAGTATTGGTTCCGGGGAAAAGTGCGTTTCACCCGCCATGTGCTCAAACTGTGGTGGGAGCCATCCTGCATGGTCTCGTAAATGCGCATGCTATAAGAATTACCGGAACGACTTCTTCAGGTCTGCTGTAGTCAAGAAACCTGAATCAACTTATTCTGGAGAGGCCTCACGGATGACAGACAACGACATCCTGAGTGTTAAAGACGTTAAGATACATTCTGCCATCAATGTGGAACATATGGTCTCCGCCTTGGTCTCTGTACTTTATTCACGTCCAGGAGTTTCCACTCAGCAAGACATACTAGCTGGTACAAGAGGGGGACCTCGGCTCACGTCGTTACCCCATTAAGAACGAGAAGCTCTTGAAGAAGAAAGACGAGCCGGCTTTACAGGGAAATCAAGACAATGTCCGTCGGCAAGTGCTCGCCCAGGACGGAGCTGGTGGCGGGAAAAGCAACATTTCCGCCCCTAGCTCTGTCTAGGGATGAGGCAATCCCACTCGGTTGATCAAACACAATGCAGAGTACTCGTGAGTTTTTTCACTGAATATTCTTTAGTGAAATTCGGGAGGTGTTCCTGCCCTTAGACTAATATTTGGTAGATATGCAGATGTTATAGTCTTTCAGGAGACGCGGTCTAACCGTCTCTCCCAGAACATTACTCGATTCATATTAAAGCATATTTGTTCCAACTATACTCCGTACATAACTCCGCCTCACTCCTCTTCATCTCAAGGACTCTTGACCCTAGTTAAATGCTCCTTAAGATCGTCCCTTCTACTCAATTATTCTTGTCCAGCCCTTTCTTGTTTAGTAGTTTCACTCTGTAAAAACGGTAAACGCCTTAGTCTAGCCAATGTCTACATCCGTCCAGGTGAGATTCACAAGAACCGTGACCTCCTGGATAGGATTTTAGATAGTGGTTACTACATGGTACTTAGTGACTTCAACGACAGAATTGGTCATTGGATTAATGCAGCACTCTGCAGAGCCTGGAACGGTTATCTTATTCATAAGCCATCGTCCCCTTACTTTCAATGCATGTCAACGAATTCACTCCTTGACTTATTACTGCTCTATGAGAGATGGTTGTTGAAATACCACTGTACGAAGCAGTCGCGACAATATTTGCATACCTCTCATGAATTGATTCGTTAACGTATAGAAGAAGATACGCTGCTTCGAAGGAGATTCCACTTTGATCCTATCAGAGTGGCTTTCTTTCAGGCAGTTATCCGACGCTTCCCCCGAATTGGTAATAAGAGTATAACCGAATTTAATTTCTACCTCTCTTCGCAAGCTATCGCGATGCTTTCGACAACCTATAAAGGTCGTGTTTACAGTCCCACCCCGACAAAACTCAAGACCTTAGCGTATATGCTCAGTCTTCCCAATCCCTCTGCTTATGCAGGCAAGTTCTCTCGAAAGAATATTGGAGCACTAGATATAGGTTTCAACTGGGTAAGGATAGGGCAAGCATCGCTTTCCTTAATGCAGCCCAGTCTTCCTTCTAGAAGATATTCAAGAAGGAGAAGTTCGTTTGTTGGAGGGATAGGGCATTGGGTTGGATTGGTAATATAGGTCTTGATAAAGTTTTGGAATGAATTACTATCCCTACATAATTATGTAGCAACTCAATCATCTCAGCCAATTCCGCCTTGGGGAGACTTCAGAAGTAGGGATTTATCTGTCACAGACAACCTTAACTCCTAGGGGCCTTTTTTCCGACCGTATTAATGCTATTAGCAATTCCATCTGATGCAGGCTAGCATCAACATTAGTAGACGTATATTTCTACCTCAGAAAAATCCTGTCTCTTGTCCTAAAGACCTGCGGCGGATATCGATTCAAAATTCCCTCCAATAGATCTGCGAAAAAGCCCTTGTGCGTAGAATCCGCGATCATTTAAGTAGGCGAAATTTAATACCACCAAGTTTCCATGGGTTCGTCAAAGGTCGCTTGGTCCATTCAGCGGTAGGTAAAGTGCATCAGTTTTTTCAGGATAATAGTCATCAACTTGCTGTGGCTGTTTTTTTTTGATTTTTCTGCTGCATTTGACCCCATCTCCATTTCCTTTGTTATCTCTTCTCTCAGGTCCATCAAGTTGCCTGCGAGAATTGTTAACAGGGTGGAGATTCTGCTGTACAGCAAGCGATTCTATTATGAAGATGACCTTAATGCGCGTCAGTTTTACCCTATTACGGGTGTGCCCCAAGGATCCCCTCTTTCTCCTATCTTGTTCGTTACTGCTTCCATTGAACTCTTTAAAATATTTAAAATCGATCAACGTCTAGTGGTATACGCTGGTAATACCACATCCTTGTTCTCTGGACGCAGGTGCAAAGACGTAGTCTCCGACATCAACCGTTTCTTTTTACGATTACAAGACCAGTTACCCAATACCAATCTTATTTTAAACTCCGTAAAATCGCAGGTTGTTGTATTTAATGGCACCCCTGCAACAATGCAAAAACTTAAGAGATTAGCACTCTCTGCACTCACTCATTTTAACTAATCAACCACTCCATGTCTGCACGAGTCGAGTAAAATACCTGGGGTTCACTGTTACGGTGAACTGGTTGGCGAAATTAGACCTGGATGGACTTAAACGCATTCTGAAGAGATCTATATGGTCTCTAAAACTGGCCCAGCATATGTCATTAAAAAGAAATCTTAGGTGCGCCTCTAGGGCACTTGGGCTATATCGGGATTAGTCTTCTTCGCCCGAGGACGTTCCCCAGAACAAATGCTAAGGTTTCTCAAGCTCTTTGTCTCTCGATTACCCAGCATAGTTTTCCCCGATTGGACTCTTCGGGGGGGGTGAAAGACCCTGGGTGATTCAGTCGAAAAGCGGCGTGTTGGCTCGGCTGGATGGCTAAGATCCCACTGGACCTTAGGCCGGAGGCATGTAAGAAGATTAAACACTGTCATTATATCGATTCGTTTTCTTCTTGTTTTTGTAGCTTTTATATTTCTCTGTTCTGACGATGAACCCTTTGTATTATTTTTTATTTAAAAAACCCTTATTATTATTGATGTGCCTCAAATTTCTACTTAAAAGAAAAAGAAAATACCGAAAAACAAAATATGCATACACCAAAAAATTAAACAACACACATAAAAAAAAACAACAAAGGAAAAAAGAAAAAAATCGTAAAACAAAGTCATAAAGCAAGTGACCAAAAATTGAATAACACATTAAAAGACAATAAAGAAAAAAGCAAAATCAAAGTAAAATCATAAAATAAGTGAAAAAATATACGAATTGAATAATACAAATAATGTAATAATAGAGTAATTAATTATACATTAATCTAAACCAAAACAAAATCATAGAACAATTAGAAATCAAACAAATTGAAAAATTAAAATAACGTAATATTAAAATAATATTTTGTAGAGAAATTCCATGTTTGAGAAAAGGTATTTTGAAGAAATGACATTTTGGAGACATTATATTTTGGAGAAATAGTCCTAACCAATCTAAACAAATAAATTTCAATTTATCTTTCAACTAACCGTTAAAAATCTTTTAAAAAATAAAATTAGTATAATGTAAAGTTTCTCCTAATCGTAGCAAATATTCATAAAGGATAATGTTAATTTAGAACACCATATTCTGACTTATTTTCAAAATCACTGGTAAAACAGAAAGATTTCTCAAATCACCACTTTGTAAGATAGTGAAGATAGAGGAATTGAAGCCAATTAAATTAATATAATTAAAGTTAATTATTTAAAATTTCATTTATATAATCTCTTTGTGTAGCGGAAGATGGTTTTTGACACAAACCATCTAAGATTGCTTTGAATTATGTTTATTGCAAATCAATTACAAATTGATTGATAACTAATTAACTGTAAGTTTACTTTATCGAAACAAATTCCTTACTTATTACAAATAAGTCACTAAAAATAGACTAAATCGGAATCTTCCACCGATAAAGTTATGATTATAAAACTTGACTTAAAGAAAATAAAATGTTTTTTTTTAAGTTATCGCGCGATATCGTATAATGACTTTAACTGAACTTTAAAAAAACTTATTTTCCAAATATATATTTGATTATGTTGTAAAATTAGTTTTTGCATTTTAAGACATCAATGATATACAACACGAATCTGCAACGAATCCTTTTAATCCGTCATTTGAAAGTTCAACAGATCTAGATCACTACAGATTAAATGATCTGCGTTCACCTTTAAATCGCAATCACACGCTTGCTAATTGGCAACAAAATTCTGTAAGTAATGTGTTTATTTTTAAAATCGTAATTAATAATATATACAAGATAATTATATCCTCAAAATTAAAATTTACGATTAAATACGTTTTGGAAATAAATTGAATTTAAACTTAGGATACATCTGAAAGGTATTTGAACGTCGACGGAATAAAAAATTTCAACTCAGTATAATCAGAAAATCGATATTTTACTTAATTCATTTACTTAATTACAGAGTGGTTTCTCGGCACAATCAGCACAGTGATGTAAACACACTTATCCGTAGCGCCCTTGCCACAGCCGGTGTCCCGTCCCGCCTTGAACCAATCGGGCTCTGCAGAAACGACGGAAAGAGACCGGACGGTGCTTCACTAGTCCCATGGGAAAGGGGATGTCTGCTAGTATGGGACTTCACGTGTCCCAACATTCTTGCTGCCAGTCATTTGCCTAGTGCGGTCTCTGGAGCCAGGAAGGTTGCTAGATTGTCAGAGGATCGAAAGAAGGCCAAATATACATGTATTGACGAATCGCAATATAAATTTGTGCCGTTGGCGATCGACACAATTGGTGCTGCCGGGCCGATAACTTCGAATTTTTTGACAAAACTGGGCAATATGTTGGTGGTGGCAACAGATGATCGAAGAGCTGCCAATTTCCTCTTGCAGCGTTTAAGCTGTGCAGTGCAGCGGGGAAATGCAG
Source organism: Pomphorhynchus laevis (assembly GCA_012934845.2). NCBI lineage: Eukaryota > Metazoa > Acanthocephala > Palaeacanthocephala > Echinorhynchida > Pomphorhynchidae > Pomphorhynchus > Pomphorhynchus laevis. The sequence goes on from WNNJ02000447.1 coordinate 28,493, forward strand.
CGTGCCTGTTAGAGGTCGCTCAAGACTAAAAATTTCCAACTTAACGATACTGAAATTCTCGCAGGCAACTTGAGGGACATGATAGAAGAGATAACAAAGGAAATGGAGATGCGGTCAAATGCAGCAGAAAAATCAAGGAAAACAGCCACAGGAAATTAATGACTATTATCCTGAAAAAACTGATGCACTTTACCTACAGCTGAGTGGACCAAGCGACCTTTGACGAACCCATGGAAACTTAGTGGGATTAAATTTGGCCTACCTAAATGATCGCGGATTCTACGAGCAAGAGCTTTTTTGTAGATGAAGATGAGGAAATTTTGAATTAAAATGAGCCGCATGTCTTTAGGACATGATACCGGGTTACATTTAGATAAAAAATTCTGCATCTAATATTGATGCCGGCTACATCGGATGGTCGGGCTAAAAGCATAGTGACGGCCACTTCTCTTCTTTGATCGGCTATCAGAAGCTGACATACCCGAAAAGATAGTGGAGCAAAGGATTTGGAGGTGCCCAGAAGTGGAATGCGGTGGCTTGCGAAGAGATGTAGGCATCAAATTCGGTCAAACTATAATTTCCTATTATGTGGAAGAGCTGGATAGCTGCCTGAAGAAAGGCCACTCTGATATGATAAAAGTGAAACCTCCTTCTAAGTAACTTATTTTCCTCTATCCCCCAGCGAATTAGGTAATGAGAGGTGGTCTGTTGTAGCCGCGACTGCTCAGTACAGATGGGTTTCAACAACTACATCTAATGTAGCAGTAAAATGTCGAGGAGAGAATTAGTTGTTGAGCAATGAAAGGTCGGGGACCGTGGTTTTTGAATAAGGTAGTCGTTCCTGGCTGTGCGGAGAGCTGCATAAATCCAACGACCAGTTCTGTCGTCAAAGTCACCGAGTAACATGTCGTAGCCACTACCTAAAACACAGGCCAGGAGCTCACGGTTCTTGTGAATTTCCCCTGGCCTAATATTGATATTGGCTATACTGATACGTTTACCGTTCTCACAAAGTGATATTGCTAAACTAGACAGGGCTGGACAAGAATAGTTTAAAAGGAGGGACGATCTTAAGGAGCATTAAGCTAGGGCTAAAATACCTTAAGATGAAGAGGAGTGTGGAGGGGTTGTGTAGGGAATATAGTGAATGTAAATGTGCTTAGGAATAAATCGAGTATTATCCTGGGGGAACGGATAGACCGCGTCTCCTGAAGGACTATAACATCTGCATCTCTAGCAGATAAAAGGCTAAGGGCAGAAGCACCTCTGGAATTCCACTGAAGGATATTCAGTAAAAAAGCTCTTGTTTACTTTGCATTGTGTTAAGTTAGCTGAAGTGGGATTGCCCACTCCTAGCAGGAGCCGGGAGAGAGAGAAAGTTTCTTCCACTCCCAGCGCCATTAGGAGAAGACACTTCCCCACGAGCAATATCATCTTTTCCCGTAGAGGCAATAGCGTATCGAGTTAGAACTTTCCTTGATAGTTTAAGAGAAGCTAATTAGGCCCAGGTCGTTTTTTGGAGGCCGATGGTTTTTTGAACTTTAACGTACTGAATATCGGATGAGAGACGAACTCCTCTGTCTTTTGTATTAGATAAACAATGAGTGATTGAAATCTGTCTTCAAAGGCTTGCAGTCTTGCGTCCGTAATTTTCAAAATCTTACCATCTGTCGTTCTGGGCACTCTAGAGATGACGGCGTCATCAAAGGCTGTTGCACCCATGTGCTTCTGTTGATAAGCCTTGAATACAAGGCATCTCCGTGATTAAGTCAAGTGCGGGCCACCGCAATTCGAACACAGAGGGAAAAGATTGCATTTCCCCTCATGTTCGTCTTCGGACCCACACACCCAGCATGTACAGGGACTGGAACAGGTGGAGGTCCAATGCCCCCACTGGTGACATTCGTCGCACTGGGGAAACGTAAGATCGTCGGCATTAATCATTGTGAATAATATATTGTAACCAAGAAACTGATGAATTTACTGTTAGTCAGGCATTGGGCCTGGACAACGGAGAAGGAACCGAAGGCCACCGGAAGTGGCTCTCCATTCTATCTCATAATAGGTCGAACGTTGTAAACTTTGAACGTATCCTCAAAATCTTTTAGATCATCATCCGTTGCGTAAAGTAGAAAGTTTGATAATTTAGGGAAGCTTGAATATGCTTATATGTCTTTGAACCATATTTTCTAATAAAAATTTCAAAATAATCCAAGTATTCAGAGGCCAGATCAGGCGTACAAAACGAAATTCTGATTCCATACTCGAAAAATTTGACAGATTTGTATATAATTCTACCTTTAAATAATTTAGAGAAATCTCTGAGAAAAATATCAAATAGAGATCTTCTTTCAAAGGGTTGCAGACAATTAACAACAACCATATTGACTAATTTCAGCACGGGAGGAAATTCCCCTTCCGTGCTTGAAGCAAAATAATTAAGATCTGCACTAACCTTGCTTTGTTTTGTAGGAATTGCGCTAAAAAATAAGTTTTGTTGAATCTTTTGAAGCACCGCACATGTTTTCGTTGCTGCACATTTTTTCAATTTGAAAAAAAATTAATAATAAGGGTTTTCTTAAGTAATACAAAGGGTTCATCGTCAGAAACAGAGAAACAGAAAAGCTACAAAAACAAGAAGAAAACGAATCGATATAATGACACTGTCTAATCTTCTTACATGACACGGACCTCAGGTCCAAAAGAAAAATTGAAAACTTTCACAATATTATAGCTGCTAAAAGTCGCCCATTGTTCAGCTTCTTTTCTTATAATAATAAAGATTTTCTTAATACAAAAAAAATATGATAAATAAATGAGGTTAAGCGTCAAAAGAAAAAGATAGATTGGTAGAACAAGAACATGATTCATTGGGTTGTCTTCTCCACTGTCATATCATGGGAATGAAATCCCTCCAGCTTCCACCAGTGCGCCGCTTTCCGTCTAAATCACTCAGGGTCTCTCACACACCTGAGGGTCCGGTCGAAGCGAGCTATGGTAAGTACTCTTGAGATGAGGAGCTTCATAAACCTTGGATTTTGTTCTTTGGGACGTTCTCTAGAAACAAAGACCAATCCCGAAATTGCCCAGGTACCCCATAAGCGCACCATAGCTTTCTCACATAATGACAGATGGTGGACCCAGGTATTTTACTCTATATGTAAAGGTAGGGAGTGATTGATTGTTCAAAATGGAGGAAAGAGCTGATGTTGCTAGTTTCTTTAGTATTTTCTTTGTCGTAGGGGCCCTAATAAATACCGCCACATGCGATTTAGATGAGTTGAGAATACAATTGGACGTGGTAAACTAGTCTTTTAATCTTAAAAAGAAACGGCTCATGTCCGAGACTACTTATATGCACCTGCGTTCAGAGAACAGGGCTGTAGTATTATCAGCGTATACCACTAGATGTTGATCGCGTTTAAATGTCTAAAAGAGTGATAGAAGCAGCAAGATATATGATAGGAGAAAGTGGGGAACGTTGATTCATACATGTAATAGGGTGGAACTGACGATCATCAGGGTCGTCTTAATAAACGATCTACTTGGTGTACATCAGTATCTCCATCATATAAACTATTCTCGCAGGTAAACATAGGGATCTAAGAGAATAGATAACAAAGGGAATGGAAATGCGGTCAAATGCAGTGGAAAAATCAAGGAAAATAGCCAAACCGAACTGATGAATGTTGTCTTGACAGAACCGGTGCACCTCACCAACTGCCGAATAGACCTAGCGACATTTAACAACCCCATGGAAACTTTGTGGGATTAAGTTACGCCTGCTTAGATGGTCGCGGTTTCTACTAGCAAGCACTTTCTCGTAGAAGGATATAAGGGAATTTTGTATCGAAATATGGTGCAGATCTTTGGGACATTAGACGACTTTTTTCTTTGATAAAAATATTCTCCGACTAATATTGATGCCTACAAAATCGGATGGTGAGGCTAACAGCAGCGTAATTGCGACCACTTTTCTCTGACTATCTGTTAAAAGCTGACAGACTCGAGTGGAGAGTGGCGCATGGGATCTGGAGGTGCCCGGAAGTGGATCCCATGCATTCAGGATATTAGTAACAGATAAATCACTGCTACTGAAGTCACCCTAAGGCGGGACTGGTTTGGGATATTGAGTGGCTCCATAATTATGTAGGGTTAGCGACTCCAAAACTTTGTCAAGGCCTATTCTCACATCTCGTGTAGCAGTAGTATGTCGAGGAGTGAATTTATTTTTGTGCAATAAAAGGTAAGGGATAGTGAATTATGCACAAGATAAACGTTCTCAGACCTGCGAAGTGCTGCATTAATCCAACGACCAGTTATGTCGTTGAAATCACTAGTACCAAATATACGGTCCAGTCTATCACTGTTCTTGTTAATATCTCCCGGCCGAATATATATACATACTATATATATACTATATATACGAAATATGATTATTGGTCTCTACCAACAATATATATATATATATATTGTTGGTACCAATAATCATATTTCGTATATATAAGCTATACTGACGCGTTTACCGTTCTTCAAGATTGTTATCGCTAAAAAAAACAGGGCTGGGCAAGAATAATTTTAAAGGAGGGATATTCTTAAATGGCATTTTACTAAGGTTAACAGACCTCGAGAAGAAACGTTAGGTTGGTTATGTACGGTGTAAAGTGAGAGGCTATGTATATTGGAATAAACCGAGTAATGTCCTGGAGATATCAGATAGATCTAGCTTCCTGAAAGACTATAACATCTGCATATCGACAATAAAAAACTAAAAGCAGAAGCACCTCCTGAGTTTCACTGAATGATGTTATGTTAAAACGGGTCGAAATTACTTTTGCAATGGTGTAACTAGAAGACACAGCAGAACCCACTAGTCAGATCCAGAGAGGGAAGATTACCCTTCCGACTTTCAGCCCTACTAGCAGGATTGCTGGTCGCTCCTTGGCCGGAAGAAGAATTTTCATCATCTCCTTGATATATACTCCACGCCTTCCCCTGCTTGTGTACCTTCAGGAGGCTATAGTGCACATGGATGAGCGTCTTTTTGTGGAATTCTTCGTTTAAGGTGTTGATTGAGTGGTGGCAAGCGTGATTAACACATTCACTAGATTTTTGATCATGTTCTCCACGGCGCAAATTTGGAATAAACCTAGAGTTCTAGAGCTTCGTAAGCTCCGTCGACTGCACTGCATGGTAGTTATGTTGTTCGCCTTCTCTCAATGCACAGATTCTACAATGTTTTTCGTTGGGGCATGTAGAGCTCCAGTGCCCTATGAATGTCAGTTGTTGCAATGGGAATAATTTAAATTATTGGATTCGATTGACTGTATTCTCAGATTACCATGAGGGGTAGGAGGTTGATTTCGAGAAAAGGAGTACATTTTCCTCTGATGTTGTAGCGAAAGCTATGTGCAAAGGAGTGTGCGCTTACCATTGATAAACCTGATATTTTTAATATTATAGGTTATCTCCAGTACGGCAATGTCCACAGCGTCAACCTCTGGTGTGATGTTTGATATTTTCACAGTAGCCAAAAAAAGGTAACTATGAAACAGTGGCTTTATGAGTCAAATTCTCTTTTGCAAATTTGATATATTCATCGACAAAGTCAGAAGACATGAATGAGATGCCGTAATTATTGCCTGTTATTCTTGTAGAATTTAAGATAACTCTATTTTTGTATCTGGATACAAACTATCTCAGTAATCCGAAAAAATATTTGTCCCTAGAAATTGAAACAATAGATGAAACTGAGACGAGATGATCAAGTTTCTTTACAGGGGGAGCTCAGCCGGAGCCTCACCCCCGTTACCATGCAAAATTAAATCGTCACTGAGCTTAGAAATGAAGTTTATACCATTCTTTATAGACTAAATGGTTGAAATTTATGGAGTATCACTGGAATTTGCTTGCATGCTTGCTAGAAAGGTACAAACCTGTGCTTTTTTTCTAAGTATATTGCTTTTATACTCATTATTTATAATCGCTAATTACATAGAATGCCCATCGTTGTCAATGCAGTGAATTGCAGCACTGTCCTTGGCTTGTCGACTTGCTTTAATGTCTACTCTTCGAGTGTTCATTCGTATGTTCATGTCCATTTTTGTTAGATGTTTCACCAACATACTGTACACTGCATACTCTGCATTCACACATGTATACGTTGTTCTCCGATTTACAATTCAGCTTTTTACAATTCTTTGCTCTGTCCTGCACAGTTTGTCATTGCATTGTTCTCTTCCACCTTCATTTTGCTTTCTAGGGTTTTGAGCAATCAACCAAGGTTTACCTGTGTCCGGAATTAGATAATTGTCTGAAATACATCTATGTCTTGCTGTAATCTGAGCATTGTCTAAACACTAAAAAATTGGTTTTCGGAAAAATGACACATTGAAATATTTTTTGATCAATTCTAGATTAAAACATTCAAACGAATTAACTATAAATAATTGTTGAACAACTATTTTCTCAAAAAAAACATTTTTTTGAAAACAGAAAAATATTGGATTGCTCAACTTATAACTGATATAAATGGATTAGATACATATCATTGTCTTAAGCTAACAGTTGACGAATAAAAGAAATCATAACAATACCACTGCACATTTCAGTTGTGTGAATAATCTTATCAATGCTTTATCAGTGACCAATGGGTTTTCCCATATCAATGAGAAACATTGGTATAATAGTATAAAACTCATTTTTATTGTGCTTGTTGTAGATTTTGTGAACAAGACGGTTAGCCGAAACGTATAAAAATAAAATTTCACTACTTATTTCGGTTAAAAGCTTTTATATTTGTATAATATATAATATTATAATATTTATATATTTATATTATAATATTATAATATTTATAATATATAAGGTAATGTCAATTATAACTAGTAAGCAGTAATGCTAATTATAACTAGTATGTCTGCTTACTAGTTATATTAACATGACTATTATGGCCGAATTTCGAAGAGATCATAGACAATGGTTGCCGCAAAATGATATATAAATTACAAAGGATTATATGTATAATCCTGGTATATATACCGTTGTTTACTATGCACATCCGTGCACCATCATATATTAAATTCTTCCCGAATCAAACGCCAGAAAGAATTGTAGAACCACGGAACAGTAATATGTCTGTGTGCTAACAACTGTAGTGACGAACTGAAGAAGGTGTAACAGTCGAAAGCTTTTCAAATAATAATATTCTTCTTTTCTCGGTTTTATCAATTACTTTATTATATATAATAGTGGTGCACGGATGTATTTATTTATAATAATTACTATATATCATTTCTTGATTTTGAGATCAATTACTATATATCATTTATCGGTATATCATTTCTTGATTTTGAGATCGCAATTGAGGATTCTGGTTTATCAATTCAGCGATATATACCTTTAAAAGTAATCAAATTGATTCAACAATTAGCAATACAGATATATTAACATTTCTGCCGAAGCCTTTTTCAATTGTAATTACTTTAATAATCAATCAGAACTTTAGTTAAAATTTCTGATTGATTATTAAACGGATTACACATAAAAAGGCTTCATCCGAAACGTCAATATATCTGTATTGCTAATTGTTAAATCAATTTGATTACTTTTAAATATATATAATTGGAAGAATAGTATGTAAAACTCATTTTCAATACCTCAGATTTTGTGTTTTGAATGGAGTGATCCCTCCTGGACTACGCATTGTTAAGCCATTTGTGGCATATCGAAGAGATGTTCCAAAGAAATATTATGATGAAATGCTCAGAAAATGGAATCATGTTTTGAATACAGCAAGTGAAAATCTACTAAAGATCGTTACGAAATACTACGGCCACATTTATAATGTTACTAAGGAAAATATACAAAAACGGTATTATGCATTGTTATTATCGAAAAAGTGTAAAAAGTTGTCATGGTAGTTAAAACGTTCTGTAGAAATAGAAGAACTGCAGAATATTGAATGGCATCCAAATCGTCGGTTTAAGCGACATCCTCGAAACCGAATTCCTATTACAGAAAATAACGTCACTAATTTATCAGCACGTGAACTTACTCATGCACAGATTGAAGTATTGAACATGTGACTGAATTATAGACCAGCGAAAAGAGAATTTTCTCGTTACGATTTATTTTCAACTTTACAGTGTTTAACTAGACCTGTATGTGATGATAACATGAGAGAACTGGTAAAAAGCCAATTAATCAATACGACTGATCTTTCAAAATATACGGGCATGATGCCCAATAAAAACTTTTTACAAAATATGAAGAAGAATCATATAGCAGCCATTAAAGAAATGAGGAAAATGAAGGATGTTCAATTCAAAAAAGCCGATAAAAGCAATCATTTCGTTGTATGGGATCAAGAAGCGTATATTAAGGAAGCAATGAGACAGCTGTCTACTCCTACGTATTCAGAAATCAATAATAACGACGCCGAAAGGATAATCAAGAATTTTAATGATAAGTTTTCAAGTATAATTAAGAATGTCGACATGATTAACAAACTAAAGATCGAAAGTCCATCTAAAAGAAGCTTTTACCTTCTACCAAAGGTTCATAAAAATGTTTTACCCGTTAGTGGGAGACCTATAGTAAGCAATACTGGGTGCGTTTCAGAGAAGCTGTCTCGTTATCTACATGAAGAAATGAAGTCTCTTCTTATCCACGTGCCTTCGTATATAGAAAGTACGGACGATTTCCTAAGGAAATTTTCACTCGGATGTTCCACTTTTCCAACAAAAATGAGATCAGCTACTTTTGATGTTGAGAATTTATATACATGCATAGAACATGAAAGAGGAATAGAAGCGTGCCGTCATTTTATGAAAATCGATCAATGGAATGAAGAAAGGATAAATAATATGCTAGAATTACTTAGGTTGGTATTAACCAGTAATATATTTGAATTTAATGAAAAAGCATACCACCAACTTTCAGGAACCGCAATGGGCACGCCGATAGCCCCGATATATGCAATACTAACTCTAGCATACGCAGAACATAAATTGAATATAAAGTACATTGAAAAACCACTGTTTATTTATCGATACATTGACGATATAATTATCGGTTGGACAGGAAATATTGAGTATCTTCAGAGTTTTAAAAATATATTTGAAATGGAAAGCGGAATGACATTAACAATGGAGGTGGATAATGATGGCAAAACGTGTCACTTCTTGGATGTAAAGTTAACATTACAATCAGAAAAGGAATGGATAACTGAACCGTATCGTAAGGAATCATCAAAGCCCATTTATATGCATGCTCACTCTAATGTTCCAGCTTTTACAAAAAGAAATATGATAAAAACAGAGGCAACGCGAATATGTAAAATATCAAACAATACAAAAAAGCGTGAATACCATCTTGATATTTTACGAAAAAACCTAATTGCCCGCGGATACAATACAAAGCAGATCTACAAAATTTTTGAGACAGTTCGATATCAAAAACGCAATAATCTACTAAAACAGAAAATAAAGGAAGAATCAACAAATATGCCGCTATGCTTTGAGTATCACCCTGCTCTTCACAAATTACCCTCAGATATAAAAAATGCAATAAACAAGTTACCGCCCAAACTATAGTCAGAAATACCATTCCCAAAGATATACTATCGATATACAAAATGCTTAAAAAGCATGTTAGCGAGAAGCAAAATACTTAATAATATGAATTTGAGTAAAACAAAAGAAGGTAAGTCTGAAAAATGCGGTAAGCGCCGTTGTATGTGTTGCAACGAAATGACGACGACGAAATCAATTACTAGCTCAACAACGACTCTTGACTACAAAATCAAGGGATCATTTGATTGCGATACAGAAAATATTATATATGTCGCAAAGTGCAAAAAGTGTTCAAAACAGTACGTAGGAGAGACATCTAGGTCTTTAGACTAAGATTGAACAACAGAAGAAGTGACAAAAATTGTAATAGATACACTAGGGATGGTGTCTTAAGTCATGAAAGGTTTTGCCATGGAGAAATTGACAATGGATTTGAATATACAATTTTAGAGGATGGATTTCCTGATGAAAATATGCGGAAAAATAAAGAGATGAGGTGGATAGGTCAACTTATGTGTGATAATCCAAATGGAATAAACCTTGATCATATCTATGATTTGAAATTAAATCCGAAATACATAAGAAAGAAAAAATTCCATTAAAATAATATACAAAATGACGTAGTACCTTGATATGGTATTTCAAAGTTATATTCTTCCGTGCTTTTTTCTTACTCTGAATGCGTATAGACATGAAATCTGAGTGTATTGTTGAATTTAATCATACTGTAAATAACTTGAAAAAGAGCGGTTGCGCTCGAAACGTTGTAATTTTAAAGAAAATATATATATTTCCAAACTCTGCTTCAATTAATACTTATTATATATAAAAGAGTCTTTGATGGACCCAGAGCGCCAGTTTCAAAAATATTCTAATCAATATATATATATATATATATATATATATATATATATATATATATATATACGAATAGTTGCTAGGTCACACGAGGTGACTTTCGCATTGAAAACCAGCTACAGAATCCTTCCTTCATGATATCCAATTCCATACACCCTGACTACTAACGGCGCCATTGCCACAACCGTTTTCGTTTCGCCCGCTTTTTGCCACATGTTAGTAGCCCCGGGCTCGTCAGAAGGCTGACTACCAACTCTTTGCCTTTTGAAATTTGACTTATCCGAGATTCGAGCTGTCGCTCTCCGTACTTGGCTTGCGCTCTTGACTGCTAGGCTACGAATCCAAGATTACCAGATTTCACACAGTATATATATATATATATATATATATATATATATATATATATATATATATATATATATATATATATATATATATATATATATATATATATGTTGCTTGAAATTTTGATGACTATTTTTTTATTCTGCACGCTACTTTAATCCTATCTATACGCCAATAGCAGTACGCTAATTTTTATTATATATATTGTTCGTTCGAAAAACTCTTGAAACCGAGGTCCAGAAGCCAAAGCTGGCTACGATTGATTTTTAACCCATATTTGCTGCTAAATAATATATATAATAATATAATATAATATATATAATATATATTCATTGATGATCGCTTAACATCACCGTAGTTGGGACTCACAATTGAGTGCGATTATCAACAATTGATATTTAATGTTTGTTCACCAGATTAGAAAAGACTTTTATTTATATAACGTTTCGCCGATCAAGCACAATTCTAAAAGGGTGATATTGCTTAATATTATTTACTTAATCGTAATTATCTCTCTCGAAAATCGAATTAATTTTAAAATATTTTATATTTAATGTATAGATCGAAATTACTATATTCTTGTACAAATAACCTTGTATTTTTCCTAAATATACTTTAAATTTGTTGCTGGCATTATAAGTTTCACGAATTATTAAAATATATGAATACTAGAATGTTAGTGATCTTAAAAGTAATTTCTCAAACCTTATTATTTATAAATTTTGTATTTAAGTGTATTTAATTAGATATACTATTCCAAGCCATTTGATTTTAAGTATGTTTAATTTATTTCTAATTTGTGGTCTATGAAACTATTATAATATGCTCTTAACAAATTCATTAAGGTGTTTAAGTTAGAAAAAAGTTTTAAGTGATTAAGCTTTGTATTCTCAAAACCTATCTAAATATTTTGTTTAAAACTATTTCAGTATCTTTTTAATTCATATTTGGTAATTAAATCTTACAATATATTGTTGAACTTAAAACGAAACAATTTTTTATTGCTTAAAATCTAGCTAAACCTTTGTAATTTGTTATTTATATAATAAAGTAAGTTTGACGTATTCTGTTGTTTATCGCTTAAAATTAATGAATGTTTTAAGTGTTCTATGATATTATATGTTATAATAATTATAACGCCTATCTAACAAAAATTAAACCATCAAATAAATATAAATATATGGATAAAATTGAATTAATAGAATCCTTAAATATTTTGATAAATCAAAATTATTTAAAAGTAGGGACATCTATATGGATGTCCCTACTAGAATGGACAAGTTTTAATGTCAATTTATGAAGTTATCAAATGGAACTTACTCTCAAACGTCCTTCATGAGCTTGTGTCATATCGCTTAAAGAATTCCAGTTTGAACATATTTGCTGGCATTTTTCATTGATTGCAGTAACATTTTGGTGTTCAAGTGTATTCAGTTCTTGTGCAATAGCATTTATCTGTTCTACACGATCTTGATGAGCCACTAAATCACTTTGAAATGCTTCATGCTATCTTCTAAGTGCCTATGTTGATTTGAGAATATGAAGGTTTTCGATTTTCCTCAGATATAATAAGAATACCTTAATATCTTGAATACTGATTGCTTTGTAAGTTTGATCGTTTTTCAGCAATTGTTCTTTCTCATTCGCCCATTCATCATGAGCGTCGCATTTTGTCTTAAACTTTTTCATCAAGTGATCCAAACGCTGTAATCTGTTCGTTTTCAAATATAAAATAAATATTGGCTTAAATTGGACAAACCTTCGAAGTTCTTTGAGCAGACCGTTTTCGTGACTTCGCTCAGCGGATTCAAGAAGCTTCCATGCATTTGAAATATTCTTCAAATATAACGCAATGAATAAAAACACTAGAAAATTTATATATTACTTGTAACGTCCTTCCTTCTGGCGGAACAAAAGCAGGCTTGTTATTCAAGCGCATTCTAGCCTGCAGAGTTCGATATTGCGTCTCAATTTTTGCTTTCTCGGCTATCTTATTAAGTCGTTCAGTCGTTCTATACAATCGAAATTTTTGAAGTTTCAATTGAGATTCTGATAACGAATGACTAGGTTTTGAAACCTCCTCGAATTCAGATAGCTTGTCAGAAATCCAATTGAGCAACTATTCAATACAAAAGCAGAGAAAACATAATATCAAACAAATATAGAAACATTTAATGATTCATACTTGCTCACTGAGTGTGTTATACGAGTGAATAAGAAAATCTGTATCTTTGTTAAGGGAGAGTAATTTGCAGATTCGGTTTGCCGCAGTTTCTAGCTAGAACACATTAGTACAGATCAGTAATGTTTGCGTCGTTTATAATAAAACGGTTTTCTAATACCGTTTCTTGCAAGCAAAATGTTGGCATTTTAATTGACAAATGTGGTAATTTAAAAAATAATTATCCTCTCGTGATGTAACATCTTCTCTTCATACGCAAAATCGATTACCATTAAATGTTAAGCAATAACGTAGAGAAACAGATTCTGTTGAATTTGTAAGACTAAATTAATTTTTAGTATTTAACTCAAATTAAAATTTTTCTAAATTAAAGTAATTTTCTGAAGATACTAACAGAAGTTAGCGAAATATTAAAAATAATTTCTTCTTTCCTTTGATCCAGTTCCAATAATTATTTATCAATAATGGATCAGTATCAACTATTTAAAAAAAGAGGTAGAGTACTTTGGAACATGTAAAAGAAAGGAATAACAGGAACGCAAGGAACAGTAAACAGGACGAGAATTATCGAGAAAAGGAAGGTTGAGAAATGAAGGGGTATGAACAGTTACAAGGCGGAAAGCAATGAGAAGACGAATTTGAACACGACAATAAATTGTAGGCAAATCGAGAGAAGCAAGATGGTAGGATGTATGATCAAAACGACGAAGACGGAGGAGAATTCGGACAGCTGCGTTGGCGATGCGTTGTAGGGGAAGAAGAGTGGATTTAGTCAGCTATCGAAAATTTGACTAATGTTTAATTAAAAGATCGTATATTACTCAATTCTGTAATTCGCAAACATTTTTGCATAAGCATTCATGCATACCATATAATATAAAATATAATACATTAAATAATGAAATTTTAAGAATTGCAACAATATGTAATGATATTGGCTTTCTTCAAAATCATTTAAATAATTTAATAGATACATATTTTAAACTAGGTTACTATAAAAATAACATCAAGCAGAAAATAGTAAAATATATAAATCAACACAATAATATAAAGAATAAATTTAAACTCTTAAGTGGCAAATTTTTATGGATGGATAATAAATAATATACTTTGTATTAGAATAAGATACTAGATAGTTATTTCAGAGGAAATACATCATTAGCATGTATTTGGCCCCGCTGCTATGTTGGGTAGAGGAGTTAGGGGCCGAAACCTGATAGCATAGCAGTTCCTCCTGATGACCTCTAATCCTTATTCTGATACAACGTCTGTTATTTATTAGTCAATTCATAAAAATGACGTTTATTTTAAATTTTATTTTTTATTTTTTATTTTTATTTTTTAACTTGATTAAAATTATAGAAAATCTAAAAACAATTATTAATTTTATTATTTAATTATTAAATTTTGATTTAGCATTATTATGTTTTGTTTATTTTATAATTATATAACAATACATAGACTCAGTTAGCTGATTTAATTCGTTAAAAATAATTGCAGTCTATTTATTTCCAGAATTCTTCAATGCACAACTCTCAGCATTATAACTTGAAAGCAAATGATTCGAACTTACCTGGGCTTGCAAACTACGGACAGTATCCTTATCAAATAAATTTTTGCAACCTGATGACGAATACACAGGTCCCAAGTTCAATAAACGACGTTTTTACTCCTACGTTTAATGTGTGACCAGGTCATCATAATATTTCAGACAGCCGATGTGATATATCTTCCTAATTTGAAAATTGTAATTTTTCAAATTGAAATTTTTATCAATTGTACATTTTGTTCAAAGATAGTTTTTTTGCTTTGAATAATAATTTTCTACATTTATTTATTAGGGAAGATTGCTTGCATGGAATTAATCATAAATGAAAATTGAACAAAATTAAAATATTTTGCTATATAGAATGATTAACGGAAGGGTTTTAAAATAAAAATATGGTATCGATGAACTCAAGATATACAACATTTCGAAATTTATATTGAACATAACGGTTCGATATAAATAACTTTCAGTAAGATTTTTATAAATGGTAAATTAAACAAAACATATATTAATCTTAAAATGCTAATTAATGAATTATAGTAAAAAAATTAATATAACATTATAATTTTAAGTTGATATACCTGTGCAGTCATATTGTTACTATTGAAATTTTGATGACTATTTTTTTATTCTGCACGCTACTTTAATCCTATCTATACGCCAATAGCAGTACGCTAATTTCAGTATTGGTGGACCACCTTAGCTACTGGTCCAATATTTACGTTCCACGTTTCGGTCCTTTTAATGTTGGCTGACCATTAATCGACTCGTCTGCTTTTATAGCATTTAGATTTAATAAAATAATTTCGTCTTCCATTTTGCGAATTTAATTGAAATCATTTCTGATTTTTAATTAATGTAGCGTACTGCTGTTGGCGTATAGATAGGATTAAAGCAGCGTGCAGAATAAAAAAATAGTCATCAAAATTTCAATAGTAACAATATGACTGCACAGGTATATTAATTTAAAATTAGGAAATAAACTATAGATAAATAGTTTGAAAATTGCAATTCATAGCACAAATAGGTAGGTTTTCAAATTAAAGATAGTATCGTCCCCTATCAACCCTGATTTAATTTAAAATCAGAAATGATTTCCATTTAAAATTTGCAAATGTAAGACGAAAGTATTTCATTAAATCTAAATGACAATAAAGCGGACGATAATATTGCTTATCATTAGAGCAAAGTAGCGACAAGCAACATAAAAGACAATAAATATACCTTCTTTGTGAAGGACAATGTACTTAGAATTTTGCAAATTTTAGATTTGGAATGTTTCTGAGGGAAACATTTCGAATCAAAACAGACAATTTCAAAGTTAGCAGCACACAACGGTAATTGTAATGATATACAAGATATATAGTTTCGGCTAGTGGGGACCCTGAGCGAGTGAGTCTCCACTAGCAGAAATTTTACAACCTTGGTTTTGTTTATTTCTAGAGAAATTTACGCCTGTAAGCTTCTAAGTAGTTAGTAGCCGACTGGGTCTCAGAGATAAATTTTAAGACTATAAAGATGTCGTCTACGAATAAAAATCCAGAAATGGAACTACTTCCTAAACGTAAATATGTTGACAGATGAGAGCAGCACTCCGACTTATGGATTAATCAATTCTGAGAAGCTACTCGATCGAAAATTCGAAGGCAGCTAAGTGTCAATATATTATAGGCTGCCTGAACAAAGCTTGTATTGAGATTAAATACATTCAAAAATTTTGATCGTAAGATTCATGTCAACTTTACCGAACATTTTTAAGAAATCAAAAAAATACGAATACCCAAAGTGACCATTGATATGTAGGATGTTTTCTCGCACTAATCTTAGATCCAAGATTGTAGATCGACTTGACGTGTAGGATGTTTTCTCGCACTAATTTTAGATCCAAGATGGTAGATCGACCTAACCGAAAGCTATATTGCTCCTCAGTTAACACAAATTCCGCAAACCTATAAAGACGAGGTGTTAGTATTGATGAGATCAACTTATATGTGTGATTAAAAATTATAATCCCACTATAAAAGTTTATGTCATTTACTACACCGACGCCTTACAGATGCATAAATGTAATATATAGTATTTTCAGATGTATAGTCTTTTGAGACAGATCCTTGAGTATATATACGTATTTGTGCCTTATATAAAGAATAACTGGAAGGTCCGCACACGCAAAAAGCCAGTAAAAAAGCTTTATGCACATGATCTTCGTCTAGCATCGTGAGGAATTGCTGGTGTCTTTATAGTTATCACAAAAGCAGGTCGGAAACGTACCCTAACCACTTCATTCGACTGACGATGACTGCTGGGTGGTTAGGAAAGTCTCGGAGTTATACATTAGACTGATGGAGCTGATGATCGAAATCCAGTTATTTAGCATCAAAATTGATTCAAAATCAATCGTAGCGAGCTTTGGCTCCTGGACCGCAGTTTCAAGCGATTTTTCGCACTAACTATATATGCATATAGTGGGCGTCTTA
This sequence comes from Pomphorhynchus laevis, assembly GCA_012934845.2. Classification (NCBI taxonomy): domain Eukaryota; kingdom Metazoa; phylum Acanthocephala; class Palaeacanthocephala; order Echinorhynchida; family Pomphorhynchidae; genus Pomphorhynchus; species Pomphorhynchus laevis. The sequence goes on from WNNJ02000447.1 coordinate 45,479, forward strand.
ACTGCCGTCTGTAATCATATATGACCAGATATATCGTAACTTGCTAATAAGTAACAATCGTTGTTTCGAAACGTTTCAGCTCTCATGGAGCATTCTTCAGTCAATTTACAAAAATACAAATTCATATAGATAAGTTACAAACAAATTCGAGCTCACTGTTCCAAAGGAACACTAAAATTAGTACTGTATATTATATCAAACCAGTGATACATGTGTTTGTCGTTATTTGATCCGGATGATTAGTTGGTGTGTAGTTTTCTAATTCATTTTTGTTCCATTTTCCGCTGTGTTCATCGTTTGAAGTTTCTAGGATTCGGTACTTAAATGTATGTATGTTGCCAGCTGAGAGTGTATGTGAGGAAGCTCCATCCGTCTTTAGTTATCTTTTTATGTGATGGCGACGCTTTGCTATACAGTCATTAAGTCAGTGCTTTGTATCTACCACATATTAACACTGACTTTCATTGCATTCCCCTATATAAACGATTCTTTTACTCTTGCAATTTGTAATATGTTTCAACTTGTATTAGAGCTTCGTTAATTTGCCGTGTAAGATAGGATTTTCGTTTATATCGATGCAGAATTTGCAATGCTTATCGTTGCATCTAAAAGTTGCGTGTTTTATATAAATTAACAAAGGTTTTGTTAAATAACTATACAACTGGTAAAAATTTAGAAATTAAAACATGCAGAAAAACACAAATTAAATCAATTGTCAATTTCAGACGTATCCTTTCCTTTATCATCCTTCTTATCATTACGGCCTCACGTCCAGAGGGATCTGAGTCCTCCGGCCGCACCAGCGCGCCGCTTTTCGACTGAATCATTCTAGGTTTTTCAACCCCCCTAATAATCCAGTCGAGACGGACTATGAACGGTAATCTCAAGATAAGAGCTTGGGAAACCTTAGTCTTTGCTCTGAAGAACGTCTTCTTGAAAATAATACTAATCCCAAGATAGCCCAAGTACCTCAGACGCGCACTTGGGGTTTCCCATTCAATGACAGATGATGGGCACGTTTCAGAGTCCACCTAGCTCTCTTCAGGATACGTTTAAGTCTATCCAGGTCAGCTTTTTCCGACCAATTCACCGCAAAGGTGAACCCTAGATATTTTACTCGACTCGTGAAGACGGGGAGTGGTTTAGTCTGCAAAATAGAGGAGAGTGCAGAGAGTGCTAGTCTCTAAAGCTTCTTTTTGGTAGCAGAAGGACCATGAAAGACTACCACCTGTGATTTGTTGGAGTTAGAAATAAGATTAAATGAGGGTAAATGGTCTTTTAATCATAAAAAGAAACGGCTGATGTCCGGGATACATCTTAGACCTGCGTACAGAAAACAGAGTTGTGGTATCATCAGCATATACCACAAGATGTTGATCAGGTTAACATGCCTTAAATATAACAATGGAGGCATCAAGGTACAAGATTAGATAAAGTGGGGAGCCTTGACGCACACCTGTAATAGTATAGAAACGTGCATAAGGGTCGTCTTCATAATAGAACCACTTAGTGTACAGCAAAATCTCCATACTGTTAACAATTTTCGCAGGCAATCCGAGGGACCTGAGAGAGGAGATAACGAAGGGAATGAGGATCCGATCAAATGCAACCGAAAAGTCAAGAAAAAAAAACAGCCACAGCAAGCTGATGACTGTTATCTTGTCAAAACTGACGCATTTCAACAATTTCTAAATGGACCGAGAGATCTTCGACAAACTAATAAAAACTTTGTGGAGGCATTGGGCCTCCAGCTACAGTGGGAACCCTACCCGTGGGGTATGCAGTTCCGTTATTTGCCTCGCCTTACTGTCCGACGTACGTTGTGTGCCCCCTGTCGTGCTCTAACTACGAGAGATGCTATCCTGTCTGGGGCAGGAAATGTGGAGTTTTTAAAGACTATAGGAAACGTTTTCAGAAGCCATCTATGACTCCTGCCTCATTTGCATAAGCATCCTCTCATCGGATCGATGATGCGGACATTATAAAATTGATTGATGTGAAAAATGAAGTTTCATATAGAAAGCTACAGAATCTAATCCTAATGGCCCTGGGTGCAGTGGGACCCAATCCCTTCGTACCGGCTTCTATAGTATTACCGGAATCAAAGAAGAGGGGACTTCGGCCCATTCTGTCCCCCGATCAAGAGCGGTAAAATGCTGAGTGGTAAACAGCGTAATGAAAATGAAGACGCTGCCCAGGGGCAAGTACCGACCCCGGGTGGGGCTAGTGGCAGGAAGGGTAACCTTCCTGCACTTAGCTCTGTCTAGGTAGGCAATCCCCCATCCAACTAATCCATCACAATGCAGAGTACTCGTGAGACTTTTTCACTGAATATCCTTCAGTGGAATTCGGGAGGTGCTTCTGCCCCTAGACTTTTATCTGGTAGAGATGCAGATGATATAGTCCTTCAGGAGACGCGGTCTATCCGTCTTCCCCAGAACATTACTCGATTTATCCCAAAGCATATATGTTCCCACTATACTCTGTACATAACCCCACCTCACTCTTCTTCATCTCAAGGACTTTTGACCTTAGTTAAGTGCTCCTTAAGGTCCTCCCTCTTATTAAAGTACTCATGTCCAGCCATGTCTTGTTTGGTAGTTTCACTCTGTAAGAAGGGTAAACGCCTCAGTCTAGCCAATGTCTACATACGTCCAGGCAAGATTTACAAGAACCGTGACCTCCTGGATGGTATTATTGATAGCGTCTATATCATGATACTTGAGGACCTCAACGACAGAACTGGTCGTTGGATCAACACATCACTTCGCAGAGCTAGGAACGGTTATCTTATTCACAAACCACCGTCCCCCACCTTTCATTGCACATCAACAAATTCAATCCTCGACATTTTACTGCTTCACTCGAGGTGGTTGCTCAAACCCCACTGTACGGAGTATCGCGCCAACAACTGTCCACCTCTCATGACCCAATTCGTTGGAGAATTGAGGAAGACACATTGCTTCCAAGACGGTTTCACTTTGATCCGATCAGAGTAGCCTTCTTCCAGGGGCTATCCGACTCTTTCACAGAATAGGAAATGGGAGTGTTACGAAATTTAATACCTACCTCTTTTCACAAGATACCGCGATTCTATCGACTATATATAACGGTAGCATATACAATCCCTCTCCAACGAAACTCAAGGTCCTACTTAAATTGCTGAACCTCCCTAATCTCTCTGCTTCCGCCAAACAGGCCCTCTCGAATGAATAAGGGATCACTAGATATAGGTTCCAGCTGAGTAGAAATAGGACGAGTATTGCTCGCCTTAATCCTTCTCAGTCTTCCTTTTAGAAGATTTTCAAGAAGAAGTTTGTTTGCTGGAAGGATAGAGCATTGGGTTGGATATGAAATATAGGCCTTAATAAAGTTTTGGAGGGATCACTAGCCCTACACAACTATAGAGTCACGCAATCACCTCAACCAATCCCGCTTTGGGGGGACTTCAGGAGTAGGGATCTGTCTCTTACGGATATCCTTAACCCCTGGGGTTAAGGATTCCGAGCACCTCCAAATCCGTCGCTCCACTTTCTTCTCGGGTCTGTCAGCTTTTGACAGCTGATCAGAGAAGAGAGGTGGCCGTCACAATGCTTTTAGCTTCCCCATCCGATGTAGCGGACATCAATATTAGTAAGCGTGTTTTTATTCCTAAGAAAAAATCCTGATCATGCCCTAAAGATCTGCGACCTATTTCGATTCAAAATGCCCTCGTGTCGATTTACGAAAAAGCGCTTGCGCGTAAAATCCGCGACCAATTAATTAGGCGTAATTTAATCCCTCCAGGTTTTCATGGGTTCCTGAAAAGTCACTCGGTCCATTCAGCAGTTAGTGAGGTGGAGCAGTTTGTCGGGATAATAGTCATCGTCTAGTTGTGGCTGTTTTCCTTGACTTTTATGCTGCATTTGACCTATCTTCATTCTTTTATGATCTCCTTTCTCAGGTATTTCGGGTTGCTTGCGAGAATTGTGAACAGGGTGGAGATCTTGCTGTACACCAAGCGATTTTACTATGAAGACGACCCTGATGCACGTCAGTTCTACCCTATTACGGGTGTACCTTAAGGATCCTCACTTTCTCCTATCTTATATCTTGCTGCCTATTAATCTATTCAAAATATTTAAACGCGAACAACGTCTTGTGGTGTATGCTGATGACACCACAGCCCTGTTCTCTAAACACGAATGCAAAGACGTAGTTTCTGACATCAGCCGTTACTTTTTAAGATTAAAAGACTAGCTACCTAAATCCAATCTTGGTTTAAACTCGTGGGGTTCACCGTTACGATGAACTGGTCGGCGAAAGCTGACCTGGATAGAGTTAAACGTATCCTGAAGAAAGCTAGATGGCCCTAAACAGGCTCAGCATATGTCGTTGAAAGGTAAAACCCAGGTGCGCCTTTGCTGCACTTGAGCTCTTTCGGGATTAGTCTTCTTTTCGAGAGGACGTCTCCCAGAGCAAAGGCTAAGGTTTCTTGAGCTCCTCGTCTCTCGTTTACTCAGCATAGTTCGCGGCGATTGGGTTCTACGGGGGGTGAAAGACCCCAGGTGGTTCAGTCGAAAGGCGGCGTGATGGATCGGTTAGGGGCTCAGATCCCCCTGGATTTGAGGTCAAGAAGAATAAGAAGACGGTAGGAAAGAAATGAATTGAAGATGTGGACCCTGTTTTTAACTGACACTCTTTAACTGACTGTTATGACTATTTTTGCATTTATGTTTTGTGATTTAATAAAATCTTTATTATTAATTGAGTTTTGGGTATAAGTCCTTTGAAATCTATAGACAACCTCTCGAGTGGGAGAGTCGCTTTTATCATGTGGAAGTCATCCGTAGGTTTGAAAAAGCGAGGTTTTACCCGACAACATATCTCATAACAAGAAGTTATTCTTCGAATATCGTCCAGTGAGAATGGTAGGTTTTGAGAGTTTACGTAGTGGTACATCCGAGTCACTTTAGGATAATTAGTTGGTTGTATAGTTCCATCAATTTTTTTAATTAGCAGGTGCGAAGCACATATCACCAGACATAATGTCAGCTGAGACGTTCATTCGTCCAGATCGATACTTAATTTCGTATTGGTAACATGCAAGATCAATTCGCCACACCATGAGTTTTGCATTTTTAATCTTGCTACTTCTTTACCGATCGAACATAGACGATACAGATCGCTGATCTGTGATTAACTTAAAAAGTTGTGGTGCTAGATGTCCCTAGTGTCTAATTGACTCTACTATTGCGTACGCCTCCTTTTCAACCATGCTACGTCTCTTTTGGTGTTTGTTAAGGGTTCGAGGAAAAGAACGCTACCGGTCTGTCCTACTGGAATAAGGTGGCCCTGATAGAATGTTCTGAAGCATATGTCTCTATTGTAAATTGCTCGTTCTCGCTTATTGTATGTACGACGGCATTGATTATCTTTTCTTTTAATATGTCAATTGCTTTTGGTGCTACGTTATTCAATGGAAATTTCACGTATGCACCAGTGAGTGGAGCGACTTTCGCTGAAAAATAATTAATTCATTTGCTATAGTATGCGAAAAATCCCATCAAGCGTTGTAGTGCTAACTTGTCTTTTGGGATTTTAATTCCTTTGACGGTAGACATGCGATCGGGATCTGGTCGTAGTATATTGTACGATATCTCATAGCCGAGACATTTTATGGATGTTAGACGATATTTGCTTTCCTCTCGGTTTATTTCTAGCCCTTGCTTAGATGTTGTATGTTCAAACAGTTTTAAGTTATTGTCGTGTTCGCTCCATATTTTTCCAATAATAACTATGTCATCGAGGTAAGAGTAAACCCCCGAAAGGTTGTTTGATAAATTCGTTAAGGAACCTCTGGAAGGCTGCTACCCCGGTTGTTACACCCATTGGAATGCGACAGAATTGGTAGAGCTGCTCACACGTCTCAAAAGCTGTGAAAGACCTTTCTTGAGAACATATTAGTATCTGATAGTATGCCTCTTTTAGATCAAGTTGTGAGAAGTATATATTTTTCGATATTTCATTTACCAAATCTGATAGTTTGGGGAGAGGATAAGCGTCTAGATAAATGAAGCGATTTATAGTTTGTGAGAAATCTACGACTAGTCTTTCTTTTTCTTCCGTTTGTTCGTTGTGTGGTCACGATCTATGCCCGCCATAGAGATAAACTCATTTCAATAATTTTTGCTTTCAACATTCTGTTGATTTCTTGATCAATATCTTATCAGTTTCACTAAATTGTCGACTTTTTGTAGCGATCGGACAACAGTCGTTTGATAGATTTCGGAATAATTTTGGTGTATTAATTGTTTTTATACTAGCAACAGTAATTTTCAATTCGTTCATTGAACAGCCAAAATGAATATTACAGCTTTTGTGTCTACTTAGAAATGGTAAACCGAGTATTGTTTCTTCGCATAGGTTAGGTAAGATATAGAACGTAGAGACCGGATAATGAATGCCGAGAAGTTCAAAACCCAACTCACAACGTCCCAGTACCCGCTTTGATACGGACGACGCAAGATGAACTATTGTCTCTGATGGTATCAATACAGTATTAAGTTTGTCAACAACCCGTTTGTCGATGAAGTTTAACGAGCTACCTGTATCCACAAGCGCTGATACGTTTCTTCCTCGCATTGGCAATATTGCCAGTAATTTTGTATCGGGACCTCGAATAGATGCAAGGAAGACTGCATTTGAAGAAGTTCTTTGAAAACGATTTGTTCGCTTCGAAGACATACATACACGTGCGAAGTGCCCTTGTTTTCCGCACGTATTACATATTTTGTTTCTGGCTGGACAACCAGTTCGGGCATGTTGTAACCCTCCGCAAAAGTAGCAATTCCTTTTGGCAGGATTTATTCTGGAACAGTTTGCGTCCGTGTAGTCTGTAGTTTGTGATTTTATCTGATCTGCGATTGCTATCGTCTCGTTGTGGGAGTAAGAAAAATTGCTAATGTCAACGGCAGATAGTTGATCAATTATTTCGATTCGGTTGTTCGATTCATATAATCCGGCACTGTTGCGCGTTTTGGAGTGATTTGCTACGTCGACTTCCTTTTGTGATGGTAGGTCACCAAATCCGAGCAGACGCTGTCTAATAGTGTTCGAGAACATTCCTCGAATAAAAGAGTCGCGTATGAATTCGTTTCTAGGCTTCTCCACACTGACGTTTTGAAAATTGCAGTTTCTGACCAATGCTTTTAGTGAGTGGATAAATTACTCTATATTCTCATCCTGGCGTTGAGCACGTGTGGATAGGATTTGGTGAACCAGAATCTCATTTGGCTTCTTGATGTACCAGCCTTCTAAAGTTAGCATTGCCATGTCGAATACCGTACAATCTTCGATAATCTCGTACATATTTACACCGACGTGCATCATAAAATACTCCAATTTGTTCACATTGGGTTGTGTAGATAGACAGTAGGTGAATATTCGCTTTCAGTGTTTGAACGTCTTGCTACTATCACTGTTGTCCAGTGTAACTTCCAGTTTCTCGGATCGGGCTGTTGATTGCCTTTGGTGAGCTTCGTTTGGTAACTAAGCTGGATGGTTTGATGACCCGGTTACTGTTTCCATTAATTGTGGAATAAATTGATGTAAACCGTTAGAGGGTTTATTCCACAATCTAAAACAAATTAAAAATGACGTCAGTAATGCGATATGACAAAAAATAAGTTTATGACAATTAGTTTTAGAAAGGGTATTAAATTTAGTAAAGATATCTGGATAAATTTGTTTATTTATTGAATAAAAATTATTAGTGTTCAATAAACATACATCATCAATATTTCGGAGCGTGTATTTCATATTTTTATATAATTAAGATTTATTGATTTACACAGCTATAAACAAATTCTTATTCGATGAAGCTTAAAAATAAATCAGCTATAAATGGGCTATTATTCAATTCCATTGGAACATATTCTATTTGTCTACATATAGATATCCCTACTATTAGATAATTATGATTCATCAAAATATTAAAGGCTTCTATTAATTCAATTTTATTCATATATATATATATTGGTGTTAATCGAGTGATCGACGATGTCAAAAGCAGACGATAGATCAAGAGAAACTATGACACTACATAATTTTTGATCGTGCGATATGAGTAAGTCGTGATAAACTTTAAGACAGGCAATTTCGGTAGAGTAATTAGAGCGAAAAGCGGCTTAGAAGGGAGGAAATAAGTGGGAGGAAAAGAGATATGTATTAACTTGCAGAACGAGACGCTCAAAGAGTTTAGAGAGGGTTAGGAGAAGTGAGATAGGACGGCGTCGAGAGATTGCTTTTTGACGAGAGGACGAACAGTGGCGCATTTCCCCATGGAAAGAAATGTACGGCTACGGATGGACGAGTTGAACAATGTGGTTCGGAAGTGTAGGATAGAGGAGCAGATATTTTTAAGCAAGTGAGTGAGAATTGGTCAGAAGGAGAGGTTTTATTAGGTAATGACAACAGAACCGAAGAAATTTCATCAGATGAAACGGGAAGAAGGTGGAATAGCTCTGGGATGGTAGTATTTAAAGAGAAGAGTGAGTACAAGGGGGCTATGGGTAGTAGGGAAAGTAAATTAGATATCTTAGTTTGTAGATAAGAAGAAAATTCATCAGGATTTATATTACAAGGGGTATATGATCGTGTAAGAATTGAGTTTAAGATTTTCTAATGAGATTTAGAGTTGGAAGATGACTCGAGTTGATTTTGCCAAAAGAGAGTACGTTTAGTATACATAAGAATGAGATGTGAACGGCGTAGAGAAAAGTAGGAATCACGGAGATTTGGATGGAGTGAGTTGGGATAACATTTAAGAAAGCGATTATACACACGATAAGAGTGACAGAGTCGACGCTTAGAAAGACTACAGTTAGAATCGAACTAGGGAGCATGGCGCAAGCGCTGAGAGCGTCGGTGTCGACTAGGCAGAAGTTTATTGATGATAGACATAAGTTCAGAATCAAACAGAATGCAGAGATCATCGGGAGAGAGATAGTTAAGAGGAAGTGAAAAGAGTGAAGAATTGAGTAAGGCTGTGCAGAGAATAGGGATATCGAGAAGTTTCCAGGGTCGACTTGGTGTGGATATTGGTGAATGCGGAGAAGGAGGATGGTGACGAGTAAGATTAAGAGTGACAAGGAAATGATCGGACAAACCGGGATCAGTAATTGACAAGGAAGTATAGCCATTGAAGCAGTTAGGAACAGCAATGATGTCGAGAGCACCTCCGAGAATATGAGTTGGGCTTGTTGAAAGTAATTTAGAGTTAAAATCAGAAAAAAAGATAGGTTAAAGTGATAGAGTCAGAGTCAGCCGGGCTATCAAGTCACCGAGAACAAATGAGGAGTATAAGACAATGAACAGTGAGAAAGAAGATCTGCAAGCTCGCTAAAGAACATACGTGATGGGGCAGCTGAGCGTGGACGGTATACAAACACAAGTTCAAGAGGGAAAGGAGTTGATAATCTGCATATTAGCAATTCGAAAGAAGTGCAACGGATGTTAGCATTGATTTTACGTAGAGACGTTAGGTGACGAGCAATGGCAACAATACCGCCATGATTGGAAGCAGTAGATGTGGAAGAGACAATTAAACGAGTGATTCAACTAGAGAACAACCAGAGCGACACAGATGACGAATATCAATATCCTCAGAGTCAGTGACATAATTCGGTAATGCAGAGAATATCAATAGATAATTGATCGAAGATATCAAGGAGCAGATCAGCTTTATGAAGAATGGAGCGAGTGTTAAAAAGACTAAGACGAAAAGTATGTTCAGGACCGAGATCGACTAGCAAAGAGGACTGGGGGAATGATGGACACCATCGGATTTTTGGCCTCGTGCGTATAACGTGATAATTTTCGTTGATTTTACGGATTGATAGAGATGACTCACCGTTTCTTTCACGTTAATGTTTCTCAATGCGAGCTACATTGAGCTGGGCAATATCATAAGGAGAGCGGTCAGGAAAGATATGACAAGTAGATGAAGTGGTAAGAAGTTTAAAACGTTGGGAGAGTATCGAAGAGGCATGTGAACTATGTCGGAAAACGATTTTTAAGAGTGGATGACTGAGATGATTGGATTTAGTGGATTTGTTTAAACGAATAAAGGATACAGGAGCGATATTATTGAAGAGGGATGGGTTATCATCAGGAAGAATGCTTGCTAGGATAGACCTGAAAGCAGATACATCATCATCGAGGCGAGATTGTGGAGAAGCAGATTCGGAAAGCTTTAAGTTTGATATGATAATACAGCGATCGCACGAAGGAAAACGATTTCGTGGAAGTGGTGGACGGACAGAGCTGGTAGGAATCGAGGCAGATGAGCAGATAGATGTGGACATGACAAGGTTGCTTGATTGAGAACTAAGATTTGTTGGAGCAAGTGTGACAGGAGCCGGGTGTTGAATCGGCTGATCAGAGATGTGACTAGAGATGATTTTGAAGGAAGGATGTAAATTATTTGGAAGTGATACGTGGGAGGTATTGTAAGGAGAATTAAGATAGGATGTGCATTGTGACAGGAGTGGAGTGTTGAATCAGTTGATCGGAAATGTTATTGGAAATGATTTTGATGGAAGGATGTAGATTATTGGAAAGTGATACGTGGGAGGTAGAGTAAGGAGAATTAAGAAAGGTTGGAGCATGTGTAACAGGAGTAGAGTGTTGAATCGGTTGATCGGCGATGTTACTGGATATGATTTTTACGGAATGATGTAAATTATTGAAAAGTGATACGGGGGAGGTAGAGTAAGAAGTACGTGAAGAGAATAAAGAAGTTTGAGATTTATTTAGATTGGGGAGGAATAGGAAAGAGGAGGTACGAGATGAAAAGCTTTACCGTTAGCATTGTTAGAATGAGAAAGATTAATGGAAGTTTTGTATGTAGTTGAACGAGGAGTGTGTGAGAGAGAGTAGGTTCAATAATGGGATTATAAGATGCGAAGTCAGGTGTTGATGCGAGGGAAACATCTAAAACAGCATTGGTCTGAGTGGTCGTGTGTGATACAGGAGTAGAGGAGCAGGATAACTGTAGTAGTCGTACTGATGTACAAAAACCGCATGTGAAATGTTTACGTTTATACACCGAGTGGTCAGATATTTTAACACGAACAAGTGCCCATACATCACAATCTTTGGAATTGCATCCGACTTCAAAAATGGTGTAACAATCATTGCATTCAGATGTGAAAGATGCTTGATCAGGAACAGGGATCTGAGATCGCGCTTTTTTAGGCATGACCTTTTATCGATAGATTGAGCTCAATCCATCAAAGGATCACCAGTCTCCGATTTCAATCGATCTTCATGATCTCATACGATAAAATCTATAATAAGCATGCCAGAGAAGCATCTCGGACAATGCAGTTTCTGGATATCATGATGGAAGGTTTCATATACTGTGTGAAATCTGGTAATCCTGGATTCGTAGCCTAGCAGTCAAGAGCGCAAGCCAAGTACGGAGAGCGACAGCTCGAATCTCGGATAAGTCAAATTTCAAAAGGCGAAGAGTTGGTAGTCAGCCTTCTGACGAGCCCGGGGCTACCAACATGTGGCAAAAAGCGGGCGAAACTAAAACGGTTGTGGCAATGGCGCCGTTAGAAGTCAGGGTGTATGGAATTGGATATCATGAAGGAAGGATTCTGTAGCTGGTTTTCAATGCGAAAGTCACCTCGTGTGACCTAGCAACTATTCGTTACATAAAAAGAATCCATCAAAGGATCACCAGTCCCGATTCCAATCGATCTTCATGATCTCAAACGGTAAAATCTATAATAAGCATGCCAGAGAAGCATCTCGGACAATGCAGTTTCTGGATATCATGATGGAAGGTTTCATATACTGTGTGAAATCTGGTAATCCTGGATTCGTAGCCTAGCAGTCAAGAGCGCAAGCCAAGTACGGAGAGCGACAGCTCGAATCTCGGATAAGGCAAATTTCAAAAGGCGAAGAGTTGGTAGTCAGCCTTCTGACGAGTCCGGGGCTACCAACATGTGGCAAAAAGCAAGCGAAACTAAAACGGTTGTGGCAATGGCGCCGTTAGTAGTCAGGGTGTATGGAATTGGATATCATGAAGGAAGGATTCTGTAGCTGGTTTTCAATGCGAAAGTCACCTCGTGTGACCTAGCAACTATTCGTTATATATATATATATATATATATATATATATATATATATATATATATATATATATATATATATATATATTAAATATTATAT